>JBCEWB010091323.1:0-2500 GCA_039654565.1 Peronia peronii
GTTGCTGTTGTTGTTGTTGTTGTTGTTGTTGTTGTTGTTGTTGTTGTTGTTGTTGTTGTTGTTGTTGTTGTTGTTTAATTTCTTTCACCGAGATATGAAAAGAAGAAACAGTAAAGCCTGCATATTAAATTAATTAAATTTTTGGAAAAGCTTGAAGAGTAACGCTATTCTTTAACCCAGAGGTCATTACCCTTGCCCGAAGTTCCAGAGGCTTAATATTCAGTCATTCGGGTACAGCAAAACCAGAGGCTGGCAAGCCAAACGTTTAGTGTTGTTCTAAATAGGAGATAGGATAACGAAGAAAGTTAGCGTGTTGAGGATATGCATCAGAAATGACAGTAAAATCTCGTCTTTAAAGACAAGATAACCCTATAAATGTCAATAAATATGGGTGAATTTATGTGTGATTAAAAAAAAAGTTACGCTTATATTTTTTTTATAAGACAGGTCCCTATATAGCCGGGAAAAAATGCGAAGCTTATAGCAGATTTGTACAAGTATATAAAAACCCATTTTTCTGACAGATGACAGCCCCCTTGATAGTTCTCTTTTCAAACTTAGAATCCTCGTTTTCTTGTTTCAATTTACCCGTGAAAAATAATATTCTACTCTAGAAAACAGGTACAGTTACAGATAAATAAATCACTCAGTGACTTGATAAATGTAATAGGTTCGAACCAGTCGGCTATGAAAGATAATTATAAAATAACTGAAAGCCATGGAGATTTCCCCATAATAGGATCTAGGAATAGACTATGTTGGATCTTAAAGGGCGCACTATAGCAACACCAGTTCCTGAATACCTACTGAAGGCTGAAAGTATACTATCTAAAGCTGAAGTAACTGATAATTTCAACATAATTTGCATTAGAATGACTCTTCCATGAAAACGGCTGGTGGAATTGAAAGGTATTTCATTTGCTCTATAGAAATGCTGCAAATCTGTGAACTACAGTGGGATTTTCAGTCTCTCGGTATCTGACCATCCATACTTTTCATTTATAAAATTATCGTCCTTCCTGTTGTTTCAGCGTTATCTTCTGACTGGGCCCTTGGAGATGACTAAATAGCATGTAGGTGTAAGGTTTCTGTTTGCTTTTTCTTCGTTCTTGTTCCTCTCTATTCTTATATAAGACTTTGAAAGCTCCCTGAGAAAAATGTGTTCTTGAAACGGTCTGCTCTGTTAACAATGGAATTATTTGAACATTTCAGTTTTTAGGATTGTCGGTGGGATCGATATAACAGGTTTATACAATCATTTCTCTGAATTAGCGAACATTTTAGACCAAATTCAAAGGCAATTTTAGAGAAAAAATCTTCTCAAGCAACCATCGCTGTTCGCACATAAATTTTAGCTTGAGTGTGGCCCGTTTCATTCTGTAAAGTAAACTATTTATGGAGACCTCAGACGGCATTACAACGTTGCCGGCCTGTTGACACAGCCCTCTCAGGGCAAGTAAGCAAAATGTCGCCTATTTTAAGAACCTAATTAAGATTTTGGTCTAACCTCTGTTTAGCCTAGTCTTTTTTTTTTGTTTGTTGGTAAATTGAACATCTTGTGAATATATGAATTTATGGTACCAAAAGAATTAAAAAAGGCTTGGATAACTATTCTTCAGCTTAATTGTAATCTCCAGCTTAGTTGTAATCTTTACTTTGTAATGATAGTCATGCATTTGGATCTGGACGTTTGTTTCATCAGGACTAAAAGTAAAGACAGTTTGTTTATCCCAGTAGCACATTCTCTGACCAATGCTTATCTGGGAATGTGTGCATTTCAAATACGACCAACAATTTCCTGGAAAGGCGTTTGTTCTAAAGTGTTTATTATCTCTGTGTACAGTAATTTGAGTATTGAATTGTCTTTTCTACATTTAATATGTTACACCGACAGATATGCAGACGGACGGATGCAAGGACAAACAGACTGGACGAACGAAAGGATGGGTGGGCGGATATATGGATGGATGGGTCGATGGATGGATGGATGGATGGATGGATGGGTGGATAATGGATAATGGATAGATGGATGGATGGATGGATGGATGGATGGATGGATGGATGAATGAATGGATAGATGAGTGGATGGCATAGGCCAAGATAGTGAGACAAACAGGCAGACAGATAGATAAACAGATAGGATGTGCAGACAGACAGACAAACAGACAGATAGATAAATATACAGACAGATAGACAGACAGACAGGCAGACAGACAGGCAGATAAACGTACATCGAGAGAAAGGGGTAATACGAATTAACACTCTATAAGATGTATGCTCAACCATTCTCAACCAGTCACTCGGCATACAGGCAGTGCAAAGTTTCATGCACCTCTACGATATGATCAGTCCCAGGTAGCACAAAGGTCAAACTGAACGTGGCTTAACCACCAGAGAGTTCTCAATATAGCATAATCTTTTTATGTAAAAATACTCACCGGCGGTCTCTGTTTACTTTGCCTGGAGCGATCTACCGCCTACTACGAAACCGGTATGCCAA
>JBCEWB010091323.1:7500-12099 GCA_039654565.1 Peronia peronii
CTGTTACTTATATTTCAGATACTAGGAGAAAAGGTGATTTCTCTCCCTTCTTTACACTGCTTGTGTTAGACCTCTTGTACTTGACAAAGGGAGATAAATTGGCTGAGAGTCAAAAAGGTCCATTGACAACTCTTTTCCATTCGATCTTGTCTCCTGCCATTCTCAGATAGATATGTCCTATCCTTTGATGTTGTCCTCCCTACGCTCCTCTTGTCTGCCTCGTCTCCTCCCATCTGGTACAATACAGTACAATACAGCAATTCACCTGATGGTTTTCGCAAACTCCGATGACCTTGTGATATGACTGCACCATCTTAGCTTTCTAATTTTAAAATTCTAATTCTACGTTTCTGACAAAATAGATCTTATATTTATGTATTAATGAAACTAGATTTTACCTTATTGTGATCTGTAGTTTAGCTCTTTCACTAAGACAATAAACAAACAGATAACACAAGACTGAGCTTGTAAATATAGCAGGGAACCTACAATTTAAAAAAAAAAAAGAAAAGCAAAAAACGATTTGATACCAAAAGCATTTCCATTCCACACACAGACTCGAGAATAAAAACACTGACTTGAGAAGAAAAAGATAGTGGAAGAATGGAATACAAATAGACTAGAAACAAGAAGAGTTTTTAACACTAAAGCGTCCTGTATAAGCTGTGATTACATACCGGGGTTTCTATTTTGATATTAAAATTTACCCATGATAAAGAAATGAAATTAACTCTAAAGGGCAATGAAAGCTGAAGGGTTTCTTATAATAGTTGTGGGATATCAGGAGAGAATTCACAACGCAAAGTATTGTGAACGAATCCTTTACCAGAACAGCTTCTCGACTCTTCTAAACTTAAAGAAACTGGTATGAAATCCGTGTATTGACTGCTTACTCGACAACAAAAAAAATCAGTTGACTTGTTCGTTAGTTTGTCTGTTTGTCCTGAGACTGGAACATCTACAGTCAGGTGGCAAATTTCACCTGTGTCCTTTCGCTTGAGATATTCTTTGCAATTCCCCAGTCTGCTGTTATGCCGAGTCTAAATCTTCAAAGTTGAGTAATAATAATGAGTTTCTTTCTTAAAGACGACTGATAAGGCGTGGGACGACATCTCTATCTCAACTATCTCATTATTTTATCCATAACATTACAGCGAGAGATAGGGAAAGGAAGAAAGACAGGCAGACAGACAGACAGACGGGTAGATAGACAAACAGACAGACAGACAAGTAAGCGAACAGACAGATGAACTGACAGATGGACAGATAGGTAGTCAGACAGGCATACGAACAGACAGATAGGCAAAGACACACAAAAACACAAGCTGAGAAAGAAAGAGATAGAGAAAAGAGAAAAGGAGTGAGTGATTAGAAAAAGCGAAGCAGAAGAAACGAAATGACGAAATAGATTAAAGTCCAGTCTCTTTTTGATAAAATAGATTAAAGTCCACTCTCTAATGTTACACTTCATCCCAACTTATGGGCTAACTTGTACCTTCTAACACTTGATGACGCACGGACCCAACTATACATTTGTTCACAGGAAAGTAGAATGATATGCCTCAGGTAGAGAGGAAAAGGAGGCTGAGGTGATGAGAGAAGATACAGAGAGATGAAAACACGAAGAGGTTACAGCATCGGGAAACAGTGGAAACTCTTGAAAGACGATAGTAAATATTCTTGCCGAGCGCTGATGTAGGTTAAGTTTATTTATACGACTTAATGATTTTCTGGTCACAGGTTTGGAAGATGTCTAAGGTGGAGGTAGAATCGAGAATTGGGGTTCACGTAGGAAAGGTGTAGCCAAACGCTCTCGCGGTCGAAAGAGATGGATGAGAATTTTATCTATGTAAGCGCATTGGCACAGACACGGTAAACTATTTTGTTTATGAAAATGATGAGCAGTTTCGGAACAACTATAGTTTAATAATTGCTTTATATGTATATGAAAGCTAGTGTTACATACATATATGTATATATTAACTAAGAATGTTCAGTATAAATGTAATTATAAACAAGGTATATAACATAATTAGAAAAGATATACTATGAGACTATTCATCACGTCGTTTATCCAAATGTCGAATTTCCTTAACCATTTAGCGATGGGGTCATATATCACAAAGAAAAGAAGATGATGTGAGATTTAAAGCCTCTGAGATTTATTTCTTTAGGAAACTGCATAGGTCAGTAGGACAGGCAGAAAAACAAATTAAATTATACTGAAAAAAAAATAGGAACAACAAGAAAGTTGCTATCAAAAATACATGGAAGAATATTAAAATATGTGTGTCATGTTCTATGGAGTCAAATCTCCATGCAAGACTGAGGTAAAACGAACAAGACAGACCACCAGCTTCCCTCACTGGGTATATCACTAAATCTGGCAGAATGAGAATCCGTGAAGTCAGCAGGGCTAATGAAGATAAAAAATGCAGGAGGATTACATACCCTAACGGTGTCATTGACTACAGCAGCCAATATCGCGTCCGGTGATGCCGACAGTTGACAGATGACTCAAACATCCTTTACTGACCAAACATGTAGCTGACGAGACAAATATCGCAAACGAAATATCTGTAAAGCGAGACGGGGCCAAATAAACTATTAGCAAACCCGTGGTGACACTACTGTGAAATACTTTCAATAATTATAGAGACCTTCTAGGCTGTGGTTATAAAACAAAATGTTCTCATCGTTCTTATCCCTGATGATGGAAATTTCATGTGATAAACATGTGGAGGGGACTTATTGCGCTGTTAGCAAAGACATAATTCCACTAGAAGTCAAGATCGCAGTTTGTAGCGTGATAAAGTCACATGTGATGACAATAATAATACTATTTTTGTGACATGGCAAAGTCACTCTGAATGACAACAGGACAGTGTTTGTGAGAGACAATGTCACGCAGGATGACAGCCATGATGTTGTTCATAAGGTGACAGAGTCACACAAGATTGCAATATGAACATTATTTTGATAGGGTAAAGCTGCAGAGGATGTCAAGAGGAAGAAATGAACAGTGAGACTGCACTTAGGCCTGATCAGCAAGTGGATGGATATTCCTGAACAGGTGGTGGTTCACCTCAAGACAAAAATCTTTATGGAAAAAAAATCACATAGAAAAAAAAACAAACTAAAAGCAACATACCTGCAACTCCCGGGTACAAAATATCCTTTAGAAGATATAAATTCTCTCTCCTTCAAGAAAATACCAACGGTGAGCAAGGTCCAGAATTATACTCGTCCAAACTCTGTTAGGCAAAAAACACCTTGTTTTGTTTGACACAAATCCTTGAAACATGACATTCCATTCACTTGTAAGACGGGTACGAATACTTTGAGCTGTCTAACTTTCAACATTTAGGACACGTTCCGTGTCTCACTGGAAAGTTTTTAATACAATTGCACA
This sequence comes from Peronia peronii, assembly GCA_039654565.1. Lineage (NCBI taxonomy): Eukaryota > Metazoa > Mollusca > Gastropoda > Systellommatophora > Onchidiidae > Peronia > Peronia peronii. The sequence continues at coordinate 10,913 of JBCEWB010091323.1, forward strand.
ATACATCACGATGAGAGAGAAGACTTACCCTGCCGATTTAACACAGTGTATGTGTCCATGTATTTGTATAAAAGGGGGCGTGTCTTTCTTTCAACATAGTTTTTCAGTTAAAAGGTAGTGTTCCCTTCATCTAGCCATCCAGTCAGCACGAGGCCAGTGACGAGGTTTTCCCACTGTAAACAAACTCGCCGATCTGCTAGCGAGAGAGAAACGCTTGGTGGGCTCATTTGTATCTCAGCGCCTGGCCCGCTAGCGCTCACCTTCACACGCACGCACGCTCGCACTACGGGTAGCTCACCCCTCATCAACCACCGCTATCTTCAGTGGGTAGCTCAGCGTTTCGTACTCTGGTCTGTTTCCGATACATTGTTACATTCACGCTGAAAAACTGTCGGGCTTGGCTTCCCTTAATCCGTATGATGAAACACTTCGAGGTCGGTAACATGTCCGAGCTCCCCCGCGGGGGGCCCGAGGTTTATAAATAGGTTCTCTGCTCCCACCTGCAGGTGATGTAAGCCCGCCATCGGTGGGGTGTTTCCCATGGAGTGCCATCCTCGACATTCCAGGAGAGACATTTCTTCTCTCTCTCCTTGCTCCTGTCTTCTGTCCCGCTTTCTTTCCTCTCTTCTTCTGGACGTGTAAACGTATCTTATCGTGTTTGACACAATATAGCTGTAATCGTGCTGATCTGTCGTTAAACCCCAACACAACACAACATGACCGAGCCAACATCGCTCACATATGGGTTTGTTTACATGAAGTGGACATGTCTGAATCTCATCATTGGTCAAGACCTGCCGGCCATGCGCAGAGCATGTACACAAATCAGCATGTGAGGGAATACCTCATTGGAAGTTACTAGAAAAAAACACAAAGAAATCACATGAGATTAGCTGGGGTTTTTTCTTTTTGTTTTTTTTTGACTGTTGTGACTATGTATGACATATGGACTTGCTAATGGGTAAAGATTGTCACTGATAAACAGAGAAATGATGGTTATGGTGATATTGTACCTCGTTCTCCGTGTGGGCCTACTGCTACTTTAACAACCTGACGTCGAACGACCAATTTCGCTGTTATATTGCTAGCAAAGTAAAAAAAAAAAAAAAGAAAAGAAAAGGGAGTGTGTGTGTGTGTGTGTGGGGGGGGGGGGGGGGGGGGGGGAAACCTTTTCCTACTCCCTTCCA
>JBCEWB010091354.1:0-28613 GCA_039654565.1 Peronia peronii
ATTGGCTGATTTCAATAGCTTTATGGTCAGAAGAAATCTGCCAATTTTGGTGCAAATTGGTACAGTCTAACATGATGCGGACATAGGTGACGCGAAGACCCGCCGTGACGCATTGACCGTCCAGTCCTAATAGATCTATCTGCAAAGCAATGAGCAATGCAATGCTTCTTATTAAAAATTGTCGTTTGATCAAACCGAGATTTAGAACCGGCACTCGTGTTATTTGATCTTTGATGCAAGAAAACAGATTAATACAATTATTTTATGAACATTGATTGTTTAGTGCGTTAAAAGAAAAGCATCAAAACTAGATAGGCCTATACCTTCCAGACTCGAATTACATGTATTTCCCTTCGTTAAGAGATGCCATAAAGTGAATTGTAGTTTTTAACATAAGACTTGCCAAACTGTAACCATAGAAAAAAAAGCTGTAACACTGACCTAGGCTGCTAAATGTATACTTTAATAAAAATATTATTTTATTATAGGCTTACTATGTTTGACCACGTTTGATCTAGACTTGTTTAATAAATCATGCAACTATTTTCTGCATAGAGTCAGTACTTTGCTAACGTTTCTTTACGAACAGAGTATTTTCCTTTCAGTTAAAAAAAAAAACAAGGAATTCGTTTCCTTTCATATAGCCAAGACTGATCTTTTCCTTTTTAATGCAGTGCCCGCACGTTTGTCTTATGATCTCATTTCAGACTGCTTTAGATGGGGCAGTTTTAGAAATAGTGGATGAATCAAAATACAACATGTAATTAAATTTTGTCATTGCAACACAAATTAGCATATTTCTCAATAAGTGTAGATAATACTCTTCTATTAATACATGTGCAAACTCAGCGAAGACTTATTACTACTTTGATAAAAGAAAATTTAAAATAAAAAACACATGATATAGAGTTTTAAAAAACTTGACCACAGTAAACATTCAAAAATAAAGAAAAAGAATTATGATTAAATAAAAATAATACTGAAGTACGATGTAAAAGTGCAGTAGTATGTCTGTGCAAAGAGATGTGGCCAAGAGATGTGCAATAATAGTGAATTATATTTAGGCATTTTAAATTAATATGTATAGTGATATTTTAAATTAATATGTTTAGCGATATTGTCTATCGTATTTCAAAATCCTTGGAAATGTATATAATTGTTCCTATGTCATCTTCTTGTTATATATTTCAAAATGTAATCCTATATATTTTTCTGTTTAATTATTTTTGAAGCAATATCATGTATGAGAGTCATTTCTCTTTTCTGTGTCTTTCCACTCCTCAAAAACAATAAATTAGAAGAACAAAGATAAAGATTGGAATGTCTTCTTTTCCTAACAAAACGTGGTGCTTACGTAAACTGCGCGTTTTCACTTGGTACGCATAAAATTTATATATATTAAATCCATTTTTATTTATTTGTTTTTCAGCTAACTTTAACTGTAATTTTCGAGATGGCGATTATATTTGTTGACATTGAATGTCATGACAGTGTAATAATGTCGTGTTGGCTGACAGCCGAAAGTATTTTCACTGAAAATAAACAGAAATTCCACTAAATCAGGCACATTTTCTGTGACGTCACGTATCCAAATTTAGTTCCTAAAACAAAATGGCGGAGGCAACTGTAGAAAGTCCTCGAAGTAGATTCTTCTGCCATGTGTGTAGAAGCGAGGTTCAGCCAAATATTCCAGTGAGTTAATCATTATTACCTTTATTTTGAAAGCTGTTGTCGGCGCAGATTCCTGTTTTAGTTTTAGCATCAGATAGGCTTAACTTTTTTTATAGGAGAAACATGGAAATATGAATAATAGAATAGATACAGGTGCCATTGAAGTCGGGAAAGCGTTCGCGATTTTCGATTTCGATATAAACGTAATGTAAAATCAGCCGATTTTAATAGTTTTATGTCACCCACTCCATTCTAGACGTAAGATCTAGACTCTAGATCTGGTTTTGTCATGTCTGCAACTTGCTGTTGTTGGATCTGGATATTGTTGTTCACCAGTCTAGATCTAGTTTTAGTCTAGATCTAAGGCGTGTTCTGAACTCAAGCACGACTGCTTGGCGAGCACAACTTATGGAATGGAGGGCACTATGTTCTAAGTGTGGTCCTGGTCTGTTCCTGCTACGGAAGTCGCGAAAATGGCATTTATCCATTACTGTATTCAAATTAAATGATGTAGACCTAGATCTAGATCTAGATTATTAATTACTGTCAATAGGATTATGACTGTGTTGGTCTTGTCCGAGTGCTTCAAATGGCAAATAAACTTTTTTGGTCGATTATTTGTTGGTGTTGTGCTCTTTACTTTTGGTTTGGGCTACGTTAGGAGTAGGGGTAGGGGCACATTCTAATACTGATAGATTTTAAATTTGCAAGCATAGTCATGTCATGCAGTAATCGATATTTGAGCCATTCGCAACTTCCGTAGTAAAAACAGTTCGGGACCACACTTAGAAGGTAGTGCCAAACGGAGTGCTTGGCAAGCACTAGAAAGGTTTCTCAGCAGTCTTCTCGTATGCACTTGGAAGTTACGCTCAATGTAGACTTAGACGATTGCATGTCAGTATTAAATTTAGCTAATTAGATCTAGATCTAGACTATATATAGGCCTATTCTCATTTCTGGAATTATTTTTGACAAGTTTTCATTTGGGCTTTGGAAATGTTAATGGACAGAGATATTTTTGCTTGTTTTTCATCCAAGTTTTAACGTAAAGACTCTAACAGGCTAAACGTACAAACTGGCCATCCAAAATATATTCAGACTTAAGTTTTCCATCTGAAATAGCCAGATGTCAGTCTTCCTACGCAAGAAGCTGACTGAAAAAAAAATCATATTCTAAATTTTTCCCATTCTCCCTCATAGGACTAGAAATGCAACGTTTTCACGGAGAGCCAGATGCTTAACTCCTAGGCCATGCCCACCGCCCCCTCATCATCAGTGCTATTGGCTGTATTGAACTTGACAGGTGCTGCCACCTTTGCTTCGGCGGGTGTGTTTGTTGTGCTTGGAAAGCAATGAGGCAAAAAGCTTGGAGTGCTTACCTACAGAACGCTGCATTTGCAAGCACAAGCAAGCTGCTCGCAGAGTGCTCGGCTGTGGAACAGGCCTCTAGTCTAGATCGAGAACTGTGTGGAGTGTAGACTAGATATATTCTAGATTTTTAGATCAAGACAACAATAGTAAGACCGGCTTGGATGATTGGATCTGGACAGCCTAGATCTGGATATCAAGATTAGATTCGCATGAATTTTTCATTTGAGAAAATACTTGGTCAAAATGATCAACTTCTAGGAAGTGGATAAATTTAGAATACTGGAGGGTCAATGCGTTAGGAAGGTCTTCAGTATGTACATCATGCCAGTTGCACCAATTTGAACCAAAATTGTATGATTTGTATTGCTTTACATCTAGAAAACATGGTCTGATTTTGGTCCAGATTGGTGCTATCTAACATGATGTGCATACAATTAACACAGACACCTTCCTCCCTAATATATTGACCCTCCAGTACCCTAGATCTTTTTTCTAAGTTCAGGTCGAAGGTGTTAGGCTTAACTAGAGAGCAGACTATTCTAGCTCATCCTCAGACAGATGTGATATAGATCTCGATGTAGATTTTGATGTCTGAAGATATCTAATAAACAAAAAGAATTTTTCATATGGGTCAGAAAGAGTAATAAATCTAGATCTGCACTCTTCAGGTGCTGCTCCACCAGAATTGGGGTCACATTCTACTCTCTAGGCACTCTTTTGGTAGTGTGGACCCAGTTTAAGTTCATAACTGAAGTCCCAACTTGAGAGTGGAAAATGGCACATACAATTACTGCCTTCCAGTTATACAGGTGCTTAATTCCAATTACTTTCAATCTGTTAGCACATACCGGCTCACACATGTAAGGACACAACTGTGGGGGTGTCCATTTGTTGGAGAGGGGCGGGGAGAGGCAGCCCTTGTGGCATGTTTCATAACTATAGGGATGCAGTTAGATTTTTTAGGCACAGATACAGAATGTCTATACCTTTAATTGACATTAACTATTATTAAAGGTGGTCTAGTAATCATTAGTGCCTGATCTGCTACTACATTCACTTCTGCCAGGACTAATATTGAACGAATGCCTATCCTATGCTTACATCCACCAGGCGTGCAAGATTGTTCACAACATTCCTTTCAGTATTGTCACACAGGGAATTTTAATAAAACTATGTTCAACTCTATATGTTTATATCAGAATATGGTATTCAGAGAGTTGTACACAAGTGGTTCTTCTTCATGTTAATCTGAGAAGAGAAAATTAGTATTTGATCTCATTTGGAAATTAACAAGTCACTGTGTCAAGTTCATTCAATAGGATTTTAGCATTTTCATCCCAACAGCCAAAAAAAGTCACATTTTTTTTTTTAGATTTTGTCTTGGCCACAACAAGTGAAGAAAATAATCTAAACTTTTTGTTGCCATTAAATTATGTAACTGTATAATTCTCACTTTTCATAAATAATTGTTCTATTTCCATAGCATGGGCAATCCAGCATATTTTGTCTATTGACTAAGGAACGAGAAAAACATTGAGACATGTGTAAAGAACTGTTGGTGCCTCTTTGCTGTTAGATGCATATTCGTAATCTCACGTGGGATCATATAGCTTCCATATGAAGTACATTTATTCTGTGCTTTGAAAATATCCACTCATGTGCACTCTCATTAATCTTTCATTTGATTTATTTCAGGCTTTCACATGCTCTCAGTGCAATGGAGGATTCATTGAAGAAATTGAAAGGTAAAAAAAAAAAATGTATCTTGCAGAATTTGATTTCTCAGTTTTCACAGATAAAAACAGTATACTTTCATTCAAATAAAGAAGCCCAGTAATGATTCCCTCACACTTGGCCACCTCTGCAGTGCAATCAAGGACTGCAAAATTATTTTCCTTTGTATGGTTCCATGATGAATGATTTCCTTCCATGGATCATTGCTGAACCTTGGCAACTGAGTGGGTACAGCTTAAATATAACATCTATGAAGGTGTCAGCCACATTTGTATATTGTGTTGGGCATTTGTATGGTTTTTGATTAGTTTTTCTCGTGCAGAAAGTTTGTAATATGATGTGTGTGTTTCTTTGCAGGCCCCCGCCATCTGTGCCTAATCCAGAGGGCCGACTTGCTGAGGTATGGTTTTATTTCTTAATATCTTGTGTTTTTATGTCATTCAGTTTTGGAAAGTAAAGCACAAAATTGCTGATATACAGTGGAAACCACGAGAAGTCAACTTGCTTAAAAGCAAATTCTTGGTTAAAGTCAACGTGTTTGGGCGGTCCTCTTTTTTTCCTTCATATTTCATTAGTTTGTTTCTGATAATGTCAACACCTTGAAAGGTGATTTCGCTTAAAGTCAACTCCAAATGATCCACGCCGGCCTACTGCAGCCAAAAATTTTGAGGACAAAGAACAAAAAAGTTGGGCAGAGAGATCAAGAGACACCTAGTTACTATAGCCTGTGGGCCTATTGTTGTATAAGAAGATGCTTGGCTCTCTTCACCTGTCTTACGTTGGCTGGGTTACACAAACACACCCCCACAGCAGTTCCACACTCAGCTCTCCTCATCCTTCGTGTATGCATTGGCGAGCCCACAGACAAACACAGGGTGGTCAGCACAACAGATCACTGACCACCTTGATACACACACATACACTATTCTGAGTGTCACAGTTCTATGCTTGGACTTCTTCGCTTGCCTCACATTGGTGATGATATATAATACCTACCCACACTCGGTTCTTTTCACCCAGTTTGTTCATACACACACACAAAGACTGCAGATAGGCATTGCGCCCGATTTCAGTCATATTTTTAGATCACCTTCATTCCTACTCCTACGTTGTGCGCGCGCAGTGTCTAGATCCTGTCAACCTTTTATCTTCATCTCCATGATTAGAATGTCCAAGAAAAAACACAACGCTTTCAATCTGGGTACAAAGTTGCGGATTCCACTGTATTTCTGTGAGTATTTAATACTATTCATTACTATTCTAATAAAACCTCACAATTTCAAAATTATACCTTTTCATATTTTTGGCCCAAGCTGTAAAGCAATACATGTGCCAATGAAACAAAATTGAACAGTTATGTACTTAAAAGTCTCCTTTTTAGATTAAATAAAACCTCATAATAATAATGAGATGCAGGGCGGAAATAGTTTTTTGTCATTCCTGAAAATTTCAGGTCATGGAAGTTATGAGGTTTTGTTAGATAAGTAACAGTATTTTCATATTACATGTAAGGGAAAGTCATTCAGAAAAACCTAACTCTTTTGCTATCGTATTCTTTTCCACCAAGAATTTGACATTTTACAGTTTTTGATCTACATGTTACATTTGCCCAGCAATACATCACAGTCTCATGTTCGACTTTTAACAGCAGCAAAATGGCAGAATAAACTTGAGTATTTGGGCAATGAAAGGGTTGAGATATAATTTGGATGAGAAGATCAGCTGGAGGTCATGAATTGAGTAAGGAATTATTGGAAGGAAATTATTGTCAAACCAAGTGGCTACACAATTGTTAGTTCAGTTCTTGGCTGTTTTCTTAGATTTGATAATTTGCTATTGGAATATGACTCACTCTGTTTTGAACATGTTATACTGCTTAGGCAGTCCTCATCAGCTATCTCAGCTCCTATAACTCAGATTGGTTTAGAGAAGGTGCATTAGTGATGAATTAAGAAAAGAATTGAGTTTAAAAAATAGTACTCTTAATTTCGCTGAGATAAAAAGCAAATCTATCCCATCTTTCTTTAGGTAAGCATTCATCAATGTCATCCAATACTAATGCCACTTGCCTCAAACTTTATCCAAAATACTGAGCTGCAATTGGTCACTGCTTTAGGTGAGACAAGGGGCATTCAAATATTTTTGTTGCATATCCCTTACATAAGCAGACTGAACTATCAAACTGTCTGCTGTGTGCACTTTTTATTAAATGATAGATTTGTTCTGATCAAGCAAAAGGATGGAAATTCATCCATCTATTTTTAGCAGGGAGTACAAACACTAAACTATTCACAAGTTTGCCTCAATTTTTGGTTTGACCCTGTTACAGTGAGCAAGAAATATAGGACTAAAATTCTTTGCTATAAGCTTATTGAACCTAGATGTCCTCTAAATAATAGTAGTAGTGTATCAGGGATGCCAAACTTCTAACGTAAGTCAGAATTCTAACTTCTTGGTTGTCACCGACTTTCCTACTTTTGGCCACTCAACTGCCCACTTTTGCTGAGTTCACAAGACAGTCATGGTTTTATAATAATTTGTGATACAAATCCCACATGATAATAGTGAAACCGGAAGTACAAAGAGTTTTGCACGTGCTTCGGACGGAAGTCGAACTGCTGTCCAGTGACTCTTTGAAGATCGAAGTTTGTAGTGCTTAATACCTCACATTTGACTGACCTGACAAAATGCAGTCGAGTGGCCGTGTGAGAGTTGATTGACAGAAAATCAGCACATCAGAGTATCGACAACAACAAATAATATGCCCATGGTCCAAGAAAACCATCCAAGAGGGCAGCTGTCTTGAAAATAGATCTAGATTCTAGTCTTAGTTACACTCGGGATTATAATGACGACACTGCTGTGGGATCTTTTCAGTTCTTGGAATTTCCACCAGTTGTATAAATTCAAAGTCCCATCCCAGGATCTTGTGACAACTTGCAAAACTTCTCTCAAAACAATGCATACTTCTAGCCTAGGTTTTTTAGAAGTGTCTATGTTACTGGACAGTGCCAGATTGCTGTGGTAAAATAGCACGGAGAGGGGGGGGGGGGGCTTTATTTTGTGAAAACAGTTTGACATCCCAGGTGTATGTATTAGTGATTTAATGATGCAGGAAAACAGCTGATATTCTTCTAGCACCAGATTTTTCCTGAAATCTTGTGCTCTGCTGTTGTTGTGGGATTTCGTGGGAGCGATACAACATGTACGTAAGTGTTCTATTTTTAGCAGAGGGTACAAACACTGAACCAGGGATTTCCATCTCTGTGTTTAGTCGAATATGAACTATTCTGCTCATACATTCAGTTTTTTTACTTTTCGTTCACAGGTAACAGAATTAATATTTTCTTCAAGTATTTCATATAGCTGGCATATATGTGTTGTCCTTTTTCTGCCTCCATTCTAGGTGTTTAGTGCAGCTCTGTTAGGACGACCAGCACCTTCAGGCAGATCCTATCTGGCCAGGCATGGATACAATACCCGCTCTGCAGCTAGAGTCAACGATGACTCAGATATGGATCTCAGTGAAGATGAAGACCTGAGAGGAGTTGGTCCTAGTGCTGTGTTCCGTATTTCTGAGCAACCTGGTCCACAGACTTTCCATGGGTGAAGAGGCTTAGAATCCTTTACAATTTGATCAGCTGTCATTTACATATGGCAGCAAGTATGTATAGATGAACAGTAATTATGTTCAGTCTTGCAGTGAAATTTAGAATTTCATCCAGCCCAGCTTTACTGAAGGATATAATTATAAAGAGAACCAGAATTTGTCATGCATGGTGGGTTACATGAAAATATTGCCCCATTAAAAAATCACATTATATTTTTTATTTAAGTCCCATGCCTGTGTAATTATAATTCGAAATATGCTGTAAGATAAGTAAGTGCTGACATTTATATGTGGCCAGGCATGGATACAATATCCGCTCTGCAGCTAGAGTCAACGATGACTCAGATATGGATCTAAGTGAAGATGAAGAGCTGAGAAGAGTTGGTCCTAGTGCTGTGTTCCTTATCTCTGAGCAACCTGGTCCACAGACTTTCCATGGATGAAGAGACTTAGAATCCTTTACAATTTGATCAGCTGTCATTTACATAATGGCAGCAAGTATGTATAGATGAACAATAATTATCTTCAGTCTTGCATTGAAATTTAGAATTTCATCCAGCCCAGCTTTTCAGAGAGGATATGAGTTATCAAGAGAATCAGAATTTGTTATGCAGGATGGGTTGTATGAAAATAATGGCCCATAAAAATCACATTGTATTTTTTATTTAAGTTAAGGATGTCAAACTTCCAACTTTATTCGGAATTCTGACTTTTCTACTTTTGGCTGATCAACCGCCGACTTTGCTGAATCCCCAAGGCAATTCCGGTTTTACAATAATTTCTAATGTGACACAAGTCAAAAATGATAGCAATGGAACCAGCAGTACGATAGAAATTGTGCATGCTCTGGCCGAGAGTTGAACTGCTATTTGGTGGCTGTTTGAAGATCGAGATTAAAGTTGGAAGTGCTTAGTTCCTCACACCTGAGAACATGCAGTCAAGTGGTTGCATAAGAGTTGTTGGACAATCAGCACATCAGAGCACCGACAACAACAAATAATACGTAACTGGTCTTAGAAAGGCTAATGTATGAGGGTAACGTTTCACGATCTAGATCTAACTAGTTCTGCTCGATGATTATGTTGACGGCATTGCCTGTGGGATCTTTTAAGTCCTTCAGATTTCCACTAGCTGTGCAATCTTATAATCCCCTTCCCAGGTTGCTGTGAAAATGTACAAATTTCTCCCAAAACGGAGCAAATGTCTCCTAACATGAAAAGTCTAGACGTGTCTTATATAACAGGACAGCGGCCAACAGATGCAATAAAATATTGAGGGGGGGGGGAGGGGCTGTTGCAAAATTTTCCAACTTTATGGTGAAAGCGGTTTGATTTCTCTGTTTGGGTAATTATGATTTGAAATATGCTGTAAGATAAGTAAGTGCGGACATGTGTGTACAATGTGTCATTTTCTTTTCATTTGTGTCTTTCTTTGCAGAATAATCAACTATGTGATACAGCGCCTTAACGACAGAGAAGGAGTGCTGAGCCCATTGTAAAAAGTTAACTTTTTTGCCTCACTTAGTAATACTCAACCATTACTAACTGTAACGATGTGAAGTGCAATCTTAATTCTCAAAATTAAGAACATATCATTACATTAATCCATGAATAGTTTATGAAACAAAAAAACAAACAAAAAAAAGGCTGGGGAAGCAAGGGGGGTGGGAGGGAGAGAACTTGGTGTTTATTGCATTTAAACTTTCACCATTATTTGCACCTGACAGATCTATAGAGTGTGAAATATACTGTCTAGCTTGTTGGAATTTTGGTGCTGGCCTTATGAAGGTGTGAATGTTTTGTGCACATGCCTGGAATGAAGATACGAATGGGCAACAGGCAATCTAGACTTGTGTTCGAGTTGCATTTACATAGGCCTAATCAAAGATCTAGACTCAACATTGAGTTCAGCGGTCATTTGCCATTTGTGAACTGTAAAAGGTCATCATTTGACAATCTCATCATGAGTAGATATACGAACAGAAAGAGAACATGATCGAGATTTAGTCAACAGGCCTACTGAGATCTCGTCAAGATCTTCAGATCAGCATTCCACGGGGATCTACCGGGACGTCGATCTAGATCTAGCTCTATTGTAGTAAGAGAGATAAATAGGTCTATAAGTGGAGTAAATCTGCAAGTAAGAGCTTTCTTTGTATGTTTAGAAATAATAAGGTCGCGGCATCATCCGGTCAACTTGTAATGTTCTTACGTAGACCAAGATCTACTTATTAGTATTATGTGACCTTTTTACTGGGTACCTATAGTTCTAGATCGAGATCCTAGATCTACATAGATCTATATAAAAGACAAAAAAAAAATAATAATAATAAAAAAATAGTTTCTTGATGCAGGTGAACAAGTACCAAATTGATTTAGATCTAGATTCAGTTGCAGTGAGATTTAATGAATTGCAAAGTGTGAAAGCCAGCCGGATTTTTAATGATTTTTACTAAAACCTCTCTCTGCATGTCAGTTTATGGTCATCCTTAATTCATAAGTAGATTATCACGGTACAGATGTATTATATTGTATATCCAATACTTCAATACTAGTGTTGCAACACTACTGCCCCATACACACATTAGAAAAGAAAAAAAAATGATAATGATAAAAATAAATAGCTATGCACGGTTTCATGCCTTTTAAATGAAATTTTATATCCCACCATGAATCTTCAATTATATTTATCAATAAAAGAGTAATTGTAAGATGCCTGGAGGGGGCTATTGTTTACAATAAGTCACTCAGTTGGCTGAATGGGTTTGGTTCTTAACATAGACTGATTCTCATCAAACCTGTTAATTACATGTGCTTGTGTGTTGTGCAGAGTGAGTTTCAGCATCAGTAAAGCACAAATCCAGCATGCGATCTGCAATACCATCTACTGTTCATACATAAGCTTTCGTGTAAGTCTGTTCAGCAAAATATTATTACACACGTGTAAATATCTACGCGCGTCTGTGAAGATATTCGGCTACAGGAAGTCCTTATATACAGTCCTAAAGTCCTTGAATTTTAAGACATCTAGGAACCCTGTTGAACAGTTTGGTGCTTCTATATCTACTAGATTTATACCATTACTAGACACTACTCTACTAGACTGTGCTTGAGATCTGGATCTAGCCTAGTTTTACTGTATTAAATGCACTGTCAGTCAGTATTATTCATCATTGACCTTGGTATTGATTAGAAATTTTTGTATTGTTTTTCACTGTCACAAAGGCAGTTTGCTTTTGTATGTGATTAAGTCTTTGTGAGATGAGATGAGAGTCGTTTATATTATTTTGTGTGCTGCTTGACAGAGTTCAGGGGTTGGCTCAATTTTGCACTGACAGCCCTGAGATAAGTTATATCCTGAAGCTGTAATTTATGGTGTCAAGTATCATCGTGTAGAAGGAAAAAAAAATACCTATAGAAAATACAAAGTTGTAAGGCTCCGTTCTATCTCAACAGAATTCTACATGGCAATCCAGGAGATTATGCATGGGGTGCAGGTGGTCTTGATGCTATAATTTCTCAGGTGAGAAAATGTCAACTCATTCCTTGTGATAGCGATTGATTTGAGAGCCACTATTTTTAAAAAAATATATATATCATTCAGATCAGTTCTGCCTATGATGTTCAGTTGTCGATCTAAATAAAAGTAGAATGTTGTATCATAATATGCTGTCTAATTTAAAAATGAGTTAGTGTCTTGAAATGAAGACTGTTGTCAATGCTCTTTATCTTACAGTAACCATAAATAATAGAGGTGGTGTAATTCTTATACAAGAAAAGGAGTTAATGATGTTGGAAGAGGGACAATGTTAACAGTAAAAATAAGAAAGTAGCTAAGTTCATGAGAATGGAAGAGAACCTTCAGGACAGCAAAAATGGAAATGGTGCAGTCTTGTGGAAGGAAAGGTAACTAACGTAATAGATGTTATATTGGTGTATTTAACAATCATCTTTTGGAAAAAGTTGGGAAACAAAGCGTAATTCTTCCTTCATGGAAAGAGGAAATGATGATGTGGTCGAGAAATTCTGTATTAATATCAGTATATTACATCATGTCTTTCAGCTCTTGAATCACTTAGAAGGAACTGGAGCTCCACCAGCACAGAAAGAAAAAATTGATAAATTGCCAACCATTAGAATTGAACAGACCCATGTTGGTAAGTGGAGAGGGGTAGGAGTAAACTTAGCTTGTCGTCAAAAAATGTTAAAGTAAGAAAAAGCTATTGGATGAAGTGATCCATAAGCACATAGCTTTTAACTCTCATCGCACAAATTGCTTATAGTGAATATGCACTGCTTGTTGAATGTTTAGGGGCGATCATCGTTTTTGCTCTTGAGCAAGAAATTTTTCTTATGGATTTTTTTTTCAAGTGAAACTTTAAAATCCGTCAATTGTTCTAGTCACATTTTCAAATGAGGAACACTCAGAAAATTGTTGTGGAAGAAAATCTGATGAACTTGATCTGCTGGTTTCCAAAAATATATGCATTTAGCAAGTTTTAATAAGCCCTTTGAGATGAAACGGTGGAAAATTAGGATAGCTGATGTGAAATTGGTAGTGTTATTGGTAGATTTACCATGGATATTAAGAAAAAAACAACAGTATTTTATAAAGCAAAAGAAAACAAATTTACTTTTACATGAAACATATGTGAGCAGACCTGCCTGCCTTCCCGCCTTACATGGGATCATCCTGCATTTCGACTCAATATCCCGCGCGGTGAATAAAAAATCCCGCATTCAGACGAATTCGGACAGTTTATACTAGTTTTTCCGCATTTCATGCTTTGGCATCATTCTGAATGCAGCCGGAGTATAGTTTTCACTCACACTCCAGCAAGAAAACTGCGAACTCCTGGTTGTTGCTATAGGCAGTGGTCCTGCCTGCTGCCATTGCCAAGGCCTGTGTCTGACAGAAGGCCAACAGTACATGATGTCGCCCAATCCGGACATGTAGTGTTTTGTGTTACACCCTGTCCATTCCGCCCTCATGCTTAGTGGTCGTTCACGTGTGCCCGTCATTCATGATCTGATCCTTGCTTGGGCCTCGATCGCTCATGTAGTTCCCTTTTGAACCTAAATCTTTAATTAACTGTGGTGTCCCATATCGCCCTTCGTTTTATGTTTTCACTTTGTCCTTGTGTTGCCGACCACGATGTAAACGATGTAGATTCATCCTGGGATCTTTCACTCAAAAGTCTGGTCGGATGCCGACAACCTGTTTAGCTTTGAATATAATGGCGTACGCCATTGGACAGAAGACAACGGGCTGCCCATAATATGCATCATCATATAAGCCTACTGGTCTTGTCTGCTGACTTTATGTAAGTGGAATGAAAAAAAAAGATCGAGTCTCGGCAGTTCTGACATAATTTTGTTGTGAAATTTGACCGGTCTGTCATTCTATTGGAATGTCCCTGCCAGCACTCGTGATGGAGGTTGTCTCACTCACTGGCTATTTTCTGCCTTTGAAATGGCTATTAGTCTACTTCTTTTTGTGATAGCAATCACTGTCACTGCCAGAATGTAACCGCTTCACTGCCATGCATCATTTGTAGTCTAATCAGTTTTCCTCTCTCCATCCACTGCTATTCCCCACCTGCACTCAGTCCCGCCAACTGTGTGAGCCCATTGGCACTATCCTCTACTTTCCCACGGGCAATCAGAACACGTCAAGAATCTGTTGTTCAATATTACTAATTGTTACATGCAGAAGCAGATAGATGTGAAACGCCGGTCAGTGGTCCGAGCATTGGATCAGTTCAAAGGGAAAGCGGGGATGCTGGATGGTGGGCTGACCGTGAACCTACCACGTACTCCCCTTACCACCCTATAGTGAAGTGGTAGTGGGCCTTCTCTAACAGAAATATAAGAGGATGGCACAAAAGAATAGAAATTTGTGCATTGAATTTTCTAAACTTTTGTGAATAGTGCCAAATGCATTCGATCTGTACTTGGATTAAAGTAAAACTGTTCACTATGTTATGACTCTGCAAAGAATGTAAGAAATGCAGATCTAATTTATTGTGTAATATTTAAATGGAATGAAACCTTAAGTTCACATGTGGATGTTCTATTGGTTTGTTATGTAATACATAGTAATTCTAGGTAGGAACTATAGGTTGGTAAATTTCCCTCCTTTTCCCTGATTTTCCCTCCTTTTTGAGTCAGATATCCCTCCTCTGCTGTTGTGAGGGTAGGCAGGTCTGCTTACGTGGGATCATCCCGCATTTCGACTCAGTATCCCGCCATCCCACGCCCTAAATAAAAATTCCCGCATTCAGAAGAATTCGGATATTTTATACTAGTTTTTCTGCATTTCATGTTTCGGCGTCATTCTGAATGCGGCTGGAGTATAGTTTTTACTCAGTCCAGCAAGAAAACGGTCTTCTCCCGTTTGTTGCTATGGGCAGTGGTCCTGCCTGCCATCATTGCCTAGGCCTGTGTTTGTAGGCCAACCACTCCTTGAGGCCAACAGTGCACTTTGTAGCCTAGTCAGGACATGTAGTGTTATGTGTTACACCCCGCCCGTCCCGCCCTCATGCTTAGTGGTCGTTCACGTGCGCCCGTCATTCATGATCCAATCATCGCTTGGCCCACGATCGCTCATGTAGTTCCCTTTTGAGCCTAAATCTTTGATTAATCGTGGTGTCTCATGCTGCCCCTCGTTTTGTGTTTTCACTTTCAGTCCATTTGTTGTGACCACGATGTAAACGATGTACGCTGTAGATTCATCCTGGGATTTTTCACTCAAAAGTCTGGTCAAATGCCGATGACCTGTTTTAACTCACGAATACATGTCTTTACGCGTATGACATGAACAGAAGACGATGGGCTGTCCATAACGTTCATCATCATGTACGCCTACTGATCTTGTCTGCTTACTTTATGTAAGAGGGATGGGGAAAAAAAAACTGAGTCTCGGCGATTCTGACATAATTTTGGTGTGAAATTTGACCGGCCTGTCATTCTATTCGAATGTCCCTGCCAGCACTCGTGACAGAGGTTGTCTCACTCACGGGCTATTTTCTGTCTTTGAAATGACTATTACGCCTACTTCTTTTTGTGATAGCTATCACTATCACAGCTCGAATTAATCGCTTCATTGCCATGCATCATTTATAGTCCATCCACTGCTATTCCCCACCCGCACTCAGTCCCGCCAACTGTGTGAACCCACTGGCACTGTCCTCTACTTTCCCACGGGCAGCCAGAACCGTCAAGGCTCCATTGTTCAATATTACTAATTGTTATGTACAACACAGAAGCAGATGTGAAATACCAGTCAGTGGTCGGAGTGTTGGATCAAAGGGAAAGCGGGGAGGTTAGGTGGCAGGCTGACCGTGAACCTACCACGTACTCCCCTTCCCACCTTACAGTGAAGTGGTAGCGCGCCTTCTCCTTCAGAAATATATGAGGACAGCACAAAAGAATAGGAATTTGTGCAATGGATTTTCTAAACTTTTGTGAATTGTGCAAAATGCACTAGATCTATACTTGAATTAAAGTAAAACTGTTCTCTTTGTTATGAATCTGCAAAGAATATAAGAAATGCAGATCTAATTCAATGTGTAATATCGAATGAAACCTTAAGTTCACACGTGGATGTTCTATTGGTTTGTTATGTAATATGTAGTAATTCTAAGTAGGAACTATGGGTCGGTAAATTTCTCTCCTTTTCCCTGATTTTCCCTCCTTTTTGAGTCAGATATCCCGCCTCCGCTGTTGTGAGGGTAGGCAGGTCAGTGTGAGCATTCACCGTGTCCAAAAGAAACTTGAAGAATGCCGTCTGTGTTCACTTAGTCTCTAAAATATGCACTTTTCTAATTTGGCATGTGTGAAAGCGTTTGCAGAGTACAGAGCATTCTCTCCAGATGTTGAGACTATTACTAAATACTGTTTGATGTCGTTATGTTTCAGGAAAAATTGTTGGTCAAGTGTGGGCGTTCATTTGACTTTATTTTCATTTATATTCATCAGATAATACACTGCAATGCTCTATATGTATGGATGATTTCGAACTGGAAATGGAAGTTAGGAAGCTACCTTGTGAGCATCTGTATCATTCAGAATGTATTGTTAAATGGTTAGAAATGGTAAGTGCCATCTTTGTAAGTATTTTTATTTATATTTGTACCCATGGCATGTGAGTTCCATCATGTAACTATTGTTAATATAACATTTTTAAAGCAAAAAAGAATATCATGGTGATTTAACCGCTTCACTGCTATGCTAAGTTTGCAATCCTGTGCAAAGCATCAGTGATATGGTTAGTCTCCCTTTGCTCTATCCACTGCTAATCCCTACCATCATTCAGTCCCGCCCATTGTATGCGAGCCAAGTGCACCGGTCCTCAACTTTCCCACAAGTAGTCAGAAGCCACCAATTGTTACTCAGTATTACTAATTGTTACTTGAACAACCAGATTATATATTTGGGCTCTCATCGCTAGGTCATTTTGCCAATCATCAGCTTGTGGCATCTATCAAAATATTCGGCGTGTAGATGCAAAATTGTGGCAGTGCTCAGGATACTGGATCAAAGAGGAAAAAGGGTGGCTGATGACAGGTTGATGATAGACGTTTTGCATGTATTTTCCTGCTCATGACAGACCAATTTTCTGATAAACTACTGGTAGCAGTGAAGTGGTCAGAGACGGAGTGAAAAAAGGCAAGAAGAAAACAGATACAGTGAAACTTGTGAATGATGACAATCGGTGTTCTGATAATAACTTATCGTTTTCCAGATTTCTGTTATTCCAGTATATACAGATATACGTGTAAAAGTTTTGTCAGTGATACTAGAAAAAGCAGCATTATGCATAATAAATATGGTTGCTTCCCCTGTTGGTAAACGTATATGGGCAACATATGCGGTATATCATGTTTTGTTTCTGGAGGCCTTATCTTGGCTATAGGTTTTGATTTTACATTCACTGCCTGGATAATAGCCACCCTCTGGTCGATGCTGATAAGTGTCCTTTAATAACCACGAGGGAACAAATTACAATATCTGTTAACAGCAATAGGCAGATCGTCGGGGATGTCAAACTTTCGACTTTAGTCCGAATTCCGATTTTTTGGTTGTCGCCGACTTTCCTACTTTTGGCGAATCAGCTGCCAACTTTTACTGAATCCAAAAGGCAGTTGTGGTTTTTATAATAATTTGCGATACAAATTCCACAAGATGACAGTGAAACCAGAAGTATGAAAGAGTTATCCTCATACCGCGGACTATAGTCGGACTGTTGTTCGGCAGCTGCTTGAAGATCAAAATCGAAGTTCCTAGATGTTGAGTTCTCATATGTTGTGACTCATAGAGCACTTGCCAATCATAAAGTGATTACACAGAAAACTCATAGTGTACCAGTCAACTCGATTTATTGCACTAAACGATTTGGACATCATGAAACATACATTGTTCTAAATCAGTGGTGTACATATAACCACAAACATCATCATATTAAATATTTAACATCCATATTACATCATGTAAGGACATGGACATAGACATGGACATGACATGTGATAACTCATAATATTTGACAGGACCTACGTTGATAATTAACCTAATTAGTCACAATAATCATAAAGTATACATTTTCTCTAAGGACAGCAACTCTTCGCTGCCAAGGAACACAACTCTTGTCCAAGGGAAATAAGTAGGTCTCATAACACCTCCCTTCCAGCTGAGTGCCTGGAGGGCAGGAAGCTAAAAACACATGTCCATGTTGAAGGCATGAAAAGTCACTTCCTAAATCGCAATTGGTGCAGATGGCGGCGAACAGTGGTATCTTGCATCTTCACTTCTGCCACTGTCTTCCCAACTGTTCCTGATACAATGGCAGGCTCTCATTAGTCCTGTTTGCCATCTTTGACAGTGAGAGCGAAACAGGGAGTGCCTATCTGAATTCTGCCTTGCGTTTCTGATGCTTGTTCGTTGCCTTGGGTCCAATGTCCAAATGCTGAACCTTCTTTGTCGTTGAGCCGCTCAGTATTGTGTCAACTGATACGCCTAGGCATTTGATAGCATTGCGGCCCAGGAGGTTCAGTTTTAGCCTCGTCACCATGAATTGGTGTGGCTATGATGGCTTGTCTGACATCACTGTGACAGGTAAGGTCACTATGCTCATCGCCGTCAGGTCTACATTTGAAACACACCAGTACTTGGTTGATGTTGGGGACAGCATCTGTTTCTTCAGCTTCATCCTTGATGCGATGGATATGAAGCTGTCCCTGCTGCCTGTGTCCACCTCGAATGTGACTGGTACACTGCTGAGATCATAGGTGTGGACCAGTGGTTTGGCGTTGGAGATCTGGCTCACACACTGTATTCGGTTTACAGGCCCTAGCTTCCACGTGTGGCAGGCTCGTTCAATGTGGCCTTTCTTGCCACAGAAATTGCAGGTTGCATCCTGAAACGTGCATTGGTCTGAGGTGTGGGCAACGTCACATTGGTAGCAAGATGTCTTCGGAGGTCCTTGCTCCTTCAGTTGGCAGCAAGCTCGTTGGATGTGGCCTTTCTTGCCACAGAAATTGCAAGTTGTGCCCTTTAATTTGCACTGGTCTGAGCTGTGGGCACCGTCACATCAGTAGCAAGGTATCTTCTGACTACCTCACTGTGGCTTTAGGGTGTCGCTGGGATCTGGTTTCTTTGGGTCTGTTTGCCTTACATCGCCTCCTTGACGTAGCTGGAACACCAGGGCATCAACAGAGGCTGGAGTGGTGAACGTCTCTTTCGTTGCTCGGGAAGCCACCTCCTCCCGTCAGTAACTTGGACAGCACGGCTGAATGTCAATTCGTCTTCCTTTTCTTTGAAAAGTGCTTTCACCACTGCTTCGTTGCCAACACTGCAGACAAATCTGGCTCGCATCGCCTCATCCAGGGGATCTGTGATGGCTGTGAAGTCACACATGGTTGCCTTATGTCAGATCCTGGCCGCCAGCTCCTGAATGGTCTCACCAGGTCGCCACTCTGTCCTAGTCCAGAACTTGAATTGTTCCTGAACCATGAAACGTTTCGGGTTGAAGTGGTCTGGCATGTACGCCTGGATCTGCTCCATAGACAAGCTGTTGACGTGCGTGGGGGGTGTTTGCTGAGTTGCAAAGTTCTTGAGGAGCCTGAATGTTGCAGATGTCTGATTGGTCAGGAAGACGTCCGCCCTCTTGTCTGCTGGGACGGAGTTTCCCTTGACGAACATTTTGAATCTGGACCAGTAGTCGGTCCAGAGCTGTGCTGCAGGAACAAATTCGTGGAATTTCGTTGTAGCAGGAGTGGTTGACCTGCTGACAAGAGCTGTCCGACTTCTTTGTGAAAACAATTTGACATCCCCGGATCGTGCATCAGTACTGCGTAACTAGGCCTAGCAGTAGAGGATCATGGTCATTTAATAAATAGAAAAACACTGACTGCACATACACTGACAACACAGTGAGTGTACTTCATGTATACATGACATGTATCTCGTCCTGCACACATTGTCAGCAGGCTTAGTTTATGAGCAGTATTAATATTATATTAGTGCCAGTTCCATAGAACGTAATGTTGTGCTGTTGTACTTAGGCTAACAAAGTGGGCTGCTAGGGGGACCTATCATGAAGGGGGCAGTTCTGTGTAGTCAGGTAGATTGATAGTGTGGTGATTTACTCAGCTATACTAGGTCAGAGGGCTGTGAAAACTAACCGTGTCCACAGGAAAATTCTTGCTGTTCCTGATGTTATCAATGCCTTATTGTTATTATGACTAATTTAAGATTTTTTAAGAAATGTTTATATTATTATTTAAAATAATGCAGACTGAAAAAAATGTAAATTGATGATTAAGCATGTTCTGCATTATGTATATTCTTTTTAGGTTGACTAATTTAAATTTAACTAGTAGAATGAGTTATGCCACTGAGTAATGAAAACCAGGGGTGTTGGGGAATAGGAGCGGCTGTTAATGAACTGTTTTTTTTTGTTTTTTTTTAGCCAAGTTTCATGATTTTTGTTGCTCAAGTTCAGTGATATATTTTCTGAACAATTTCCTCAGCATGGTACTTGCCCAGTGTGCAGGAAAGACCTCAATGGAGAAGACACTTCTACAAATGATGCAGATTTTACCATCTTCCCTCCTTCAAATGAAGGTGATGGGGGACAAACTGGAGCTGGCTCTTCATCTTCCTCATCCTCCTCTATGGGACCGTCAACATCATCGTCATTCATCAACTGAGGCAAACTTTAAAAGTTTCTAAACCGATGGATGTATGATGGAACATGGATTAGCTTAGTGAAAATTATGATGAGGTTTGCCATTGTAATATTGAAATCTCTTTCGTTGTCCAGGCTTGGTCCTATTGTTATTAAAACTGAGAGAACCCAAGTATGCAATAATTATAAATGATATGACATTTTTCTGTGTCAGCACAAACATGATGGCCATATTTATTTTACATCAGAGAAAGAAACTTTTCAGTAGGTATCTAACAGAACCAGAGATGAGACAGGGGAGAATATAGTCAAACATCAAGCAGAATGTTCTCATTTTCCTGCATGGGAAACTTTCAATGGATTCCTCTTGTTATAATGTACAAGTTTAGACAAGAAGTCAAATTATACAGATGAAATCATATTTTATTTGAACGCTGTCAAAATATAAACATTCAGTGTGGAACAATAGTTATTGGAGACCAACTTGTAATCCTTTTGCATGTGAAATTGAAATCCAGGTAACTGTTGAGTTACCTTTAATTTTGAGAAAAAAATGTAGTCTTGGATATTTTTTTATTTCCATAGTGATTTTGAATTTTTTTTTTCTTTAATCACTTCTCTGCAAGCCAGTTTTGTTTATTGTTTGAACAAAAACAACTCCAGTAAACAATGGCAGGATAAAATAGAGCTCTAAACTAATGGATTGTATTGTTTGATTATGCATTACAAAAGTTTTGCGTGACACTGATCAAGTAGGGCCTGGCTGAGCTCGTTGTGATAAATAATTCTCTGTAGAATTGGCCTAAAATTCCCTCCTGGATGGATGCCATTTGCTGGTTAATTATTGTATGCGTACATATAATATTGTATATGTGAGTTTGTTCATCAAGCAAGAAGTCCTTCCCTTCAGTCATTGTTCTTCATATGTTGTCTGAGAGAAGAGAGGCTCTCTCTTCAGTTTTCTTCATATTCAACATGTAAAACTAAGAAATTTTATTGATATAGTCTGGTAGAAGATATCTACATTACCACCCTATTTAGAAAAATTCATGGCAAGATTTAAATTTGTTAATGTTTTGTCAAGACTATGGGCATGAAAAAAAAACCTGACTCGCATAATTTTTTTTAAGTATTAGAAAAACTACACAACAGATTTTGTATTAAGTTTTGTGTTCTGGGATGATGAGTCATTTTTGGAGTTCTTAGGAAGAGATGAACAAAATTTTAACATTGGAGTAGAGAAAATCCTTAAAATGCTGTCCAGTTCTCGAATCAGCCCTGATTTGACCAAATTACTATCCTGATTCAGTTGTTTACAAGTAGGAGATGAAGAGTAAAAGTTGTTGTAAAGAGATATGAGGAAACAGAACGCACACTCCTCATTTTGTTCTCTGTCTTCTTGTATGTCTTAATTTGCAACACATTTGGCTATAGGAGATTGAGACCACTTTGCTACTTCCTTAAGTTTACCCATCAAGCATTTTAACAATTGATATAACAGCACTTGTGTCAGTTTCCAAGGTCCCTGGAACCTTTTCATCACACACACTCCCCACTCCCCTCGTGTATGTTTTTCCAAAGTTTTGAACTGCAGGATAATTTTAATTTTTTTTTTTAATGATCACATGAAATAATCATTGCAGTTTGTACCATGTCAATAGGTTATTAAAGATGAAAGGACTTAAAGGTGCAAGTGCAAAAGAAAAGACCTCAGAACAATGATATTGTTCTATGACATAACTTTCACAATCATCAGATGAGAGAAGTCTTTACATAAATACACATGGGATTGGCTGTAAGACCTCAGATTAACCAAACTGTTTCCAGTGATACAGTGCATGCACTAAGCCTCAGCCCTTGTGAGACTATTGACATTCTTGTCTGAAATATGTCACCAGTTTTTGCCCTGCATAAATTATTATGAATCACTGTAGATAAGTAGTTTGTGAAATAAGTTTTGAAATCAGGCGGTTTCTGTGTGGTCTTTGAACACACGCACAATCCCAATATGTCTGTGATTTATTTCAGTAAAGTGTAATATAAATGTAAATTAGTATAATAATAGTTATGTTCTTTTCTTTTTTGTTTATGTTTTCAAGATGTACAGTGTTGATTGTTTCCTAAACAATTTTGTCCCTGTTTTATCAAAATTATCTGCTGGCAGTGGAGTGCATCGGTGAATTTGTGTATGAATGTTTTTGTGTTTGAGGCAGTTTTATGGGGCTTTTTAAGGAAGGAAGATCACAGCTTCTTGTCTGAAATTGTGGAATTAAGAAATCTGATTAATTGTGATTGTAGTTTGGTCCATGGAATCAACATTCAATCCCACAAAATTCATTTCTTACATATATGAGTCAAAAGTAGTTTGTTACTCTGGATGTCTTATTCTTTGCACCTGAGAACTGCTGAGAGCTTTTGACACCGATTTTTTGTTAAACTCAGTGAGCTTAAAATAGCTTCACCATCATTGTATTGCTGGTCATGTTGGTTTTGTTAGATGAAAATGAGTATCAAATGAAATGCTTCTTGTTGTTGACTGTTGGACAATGTGAATGTAGTTTGCTCTGTGGGATTTTGTGTGGAATTATATTTTTTGGAAATAGTAACAGTAGTTTAATTCTGCTCAAATGATGCAATATAGCTGAATTGCCCAGAATTGCTTTTTTCTCTGCTCTGATGATGCAGTAGAGCTGAGAGTGAAAAGACATGTGACTCAATTCACCATCTATCTTAAGATTCAGAGTGTTTTTCACCAGAAATTAAAGGAGCCACCAAGGAGCAAAAATGCTTTGCAGATGTACCCACATTTCAGTACTTTGCGCTCATGGGAATGTCAAATGTTGGGTCTGGTAGGATACAAACACATGGTAGGTTTCACACTGCAGCAAAGGAAAGAAATGAGAGTCATAAATTTAAAATGAATTTTTGCTTTGAGTGCTATGTAATAATGAAGACTGCTACACTGGTAAGCAAGTGTAATATTTTGTATGGATGAGTAAAATGTTCTGTAAGAGGAGTTGGGTACATTCACATAGTGAAGTTTGGAGAAACAGTTCACAGTGTCTTCTTGTGCAAAAATGTGATGAACCTGCCCTTGTGGATCGATCTTTTATCTTGATCAGCTGGAATGTTATACATAATTTCTTTTTGTTCAAAATCTGGAAGCTGATGGAAGTCCATACATGGGAGGACATGTTACTTTTTATAAATTAGCATTCTTATTGCAATATGAATGCTAACTGTAGTCAAAATGACCATTTTTTTAACTTGTGTTAGTAAGTCTCATCACAGTGAGATTTTCAGTGCAGGAGATATTTTCAAAATGGGATGGAATTTGGCACCAGATTTTGTATGAACTGTAGTGGTTTGGTCATTGCTTTTTGAATGTGATTGTTAGGAATATTATAATATATTGCAGCAGGTTTCATTGTAGGCATGATAATAGCATAGCTTTTCATTTCTCTTGTATGCTTATTAGCAATTATGTGCTGCTTGGTTTGCATGTTGTTGTTTTTTTTTTTTAAATCTTCAGTTCGTCTGTTTTCCATCTGAAAGATTGTGAACAGCAGTGTTAAGGCCATGTGCCAGTAAATGATGAAAAATTGAAATTTTGTTTAAAAAATCTAATGATGCTTGTTTTCCCTTCCTTATCCATCCACCCTTTAGATTTCAACACCACAGTGTCATGAAAATAGCTCTAAAATGGTTTTATTTCCTATTTTTCTGACATGAGTACTCAGAGAATCACAGATTTCAAGTATCTCTTCTTTTTCTCATCCCCAAATAGCCTTAGTAGCAAGGCTTGTATTCGATCAGCATGTAAAAAATCGGATGTCACTGTAATCACCATGAATTGGCTCTCTAACCGACTAGGAAAATCATATGGTCGTGTGAGCTGTGAAACTGGATGGTTTGGTTGATATTCCCGTAACATTCCATGAGTTTCTTTGCTGTTTGGCTTTTACCAAACGTTTGTTCGCTGTTTTCTCAAAATATTATTTTTGGGTATAAATACCTAAAACTTTCTTTTTTTTCAACCAAAATCTTCTCAAATTTGGATGCAATAAAGTTCAAAATACATGTATTTGTAAAATCTGTACAGAATAAAAATTATGAATTCCTTATAGTTACAAGGTGGTACAACTGACAAAATAACAAAAATCTATTTTGTAATCAAGTGATATGCAGTAATGTGCGAACAAATTGAAATATCGAAAAGAGACTCTGTACACACTTGCATTTGAGTACTGAATGTGTTCACACCAAATTTCAGATCATTTGGTTAATAGTGTCAAGCAAAAAAACTGAAATAGTCTTTAAAAATCCAAGACATCTGCCAAATTTTAACCAGTTTGATCGAACTTTTGTTGGTTGTAATTTTTTTGTCAGTCCAGGTCCAAACACATGGATTCATAGGATTAAATCAAGCTTTTGCAAAGAAATAAAGAAAATGGCCCCATTTTCCCACACATGACCTTAAGTGTCAAGAAATTTTCCCAGAAAGATGAAGTGGTGCAATGAAACGTTTAGTGATTGATACCATTCAGTATTTGATAAGGCCTTTGGCATGAAAACTGTAAGCTATGCAGCAATAGAATTGAGTTCTTTTCCCCCATAAAAACCCTCAAAAACTGTTTATAAATACATTTTATTCATGTATTTTTAATTTCTTTTTTTTGCTGAGACAGTCTTTTCCTCTGCTATTAACAGATTGCTTTTCTTAGTGTTTTTTAATCGATTAATCCCAAAATGCTGATAATTAAGTGTCCACCTGAAAACCTTGTCCATAGCTCTGACATTTGATAGATCAATGTATGAAAGACTGTCCCAACCATGCATTGTACAAAAGACATGTCAAGGCATGCCTCGGATCAGGATAACTTATGATATGGCCTTGCTAACAGCCAAGTCTTTGTAGCCACATTTTGCAAAAATTTGAACACTGTGGGGAAAGTACTCACATTATATGCATCCTTTGGTAATTTTGTGGTCATTGGTTCAAGTTTCAAGGGGTTGTGGAGAAGTTACTTTGTTTCATTACTTTCTGTGCCAAAGATAGGTTTTAAATAATATTTTAATTTTCATGTAAATTACCAAAGTTTGTATTTGCTCTGATGATTGAAGTTCCACGAGAAGATGATGAAAAAAAAATGTGTGTGAAGAAATGTGCATGTATTATTTTGTTCTTAATAAACCACAGGTTACATTTGTCCAGGAAAGGATAATTATTGATTGATAATGAGCTGTGATTCATGTTTTGTTGACACTGACTTTCACAAACTTGAAGATACTTGTACAGCATCTTCCTTTATAGCTTGTGCTTAAACTAAACTGATCATTTATGCCTAGGAATTTCTTTAAATGGCATCAGATTGTCAGCAAGTCTGAAAAGCCTGTAGAGTGGTTTTTTTTTTTGGTTGTTTTAAATTGAAAAGAAATTAAATTGGCCTTTTTTTTCGTCATTTTAAATTGAAAAGAAAAGAATTTTACTTTCTTTTTTTTTTTTTAATGTAATCTTTTTTTTTTTCTGATTATTAACATATGATCTCCATTATGATGTAATCATTGCATTGCATCTAATAATTAATAGATCAATGAAGGCATGATGAAAAATCATACGTTTACCTTTGATGAGAATAGTGTATCTTGTTGGATAATAACTCATTTTTTAAATAGATATTGGCATCACCTTTTGTTTGACAATAAAAATGAAAATGAAGAAGAAAACAAAATATATATATATTCCACCAGCAAGAATAGCCTTCTGGCACTTCAGAAAACAGTTTTGAGACTGGAAGACACGGTGATTGTCATAAATGGAATGCTTTACCATTGCTAAATATATGACTTTCATGTATTATTGTTAACTAGAATGCTTAAATTTTTAATCGCTCAGTGAAGCATTTTCATGCCCTTTGTTTTGATACATGATGTCTGTTTAAGGACTTCAAAATTGTGGACCTGGCTCCAGCAGAGCTCTGTTCCAGCACCAGCAAAAGGCTGTGTCCAGCGCAGCACAGGCGAAATTTTTAAACACTTAGATTGCACCAAACACATGCCATGCTGTACTCAAGCTCTGCCCGTACCACATGAAGTGTTCTGTTGTCCATTTCAATTTTATTAATGCAGTAGAATTTGACCAGTTTTCATGCAGTGTTCAAGTAGTAACAAAAAAGAGCTGGATGTTGAAGCCCTGGCTGAAGCATCTCCCTCTTGAACATGGGATCCAGTGAAGCCTAGCAGGACATAGAAGATGCTTGACTTCAAGCACTTCACTTCATCCACAAGTTGGTGTAACTCACCTTATGTATCCCTCTTGATTAATTTAATGAACTCGGTATCTTCGCTTATTTGTAATTATGTGTCCTTTTTGAGCTGTGCCGCCATAATGTTTTTGCAGCCACATTAAGTTGTAGGTTACCTTAGCAGTCATGGCTACACAGTATGACAGATGAACGTGTTTGGTATTTGAGCATCTCAAAAGGAAGTGTGAGGGTATTGGAATGAAGACTACAATTTTGTTGTTCATTTCATCGGCTGTACAACAAAGAGGCAAATAGGTAACAACCACTGTATAATGTAAAGGCAAACCTTTTGGGGGGGGGACCCTGAAATTTGGATTTTGCTCAAAAAATGCGATTTTGGGTTTTTCTTTACTCTTAATAGCCCCATCTTTTCTGCGTATAAAAATGGTATCAAAAAGTGGATATGTCCATTCCCACGTGTTTGACCAATGGTCATTCAACGTTAGGCCTAGTCTGCTGTCAACCAGGATTTGGCTCCACCTGACTGCTACATGCAGTTGCAGATCACTGTGTGATTATATGTAGGCAATATGTGCATAAAACACTTGATTATGACCTCATCTAGTAAAATTATGAACTCCAGTGCCAGGGATGGACATTGGATGACCACTGTGAGGTGAAAAAAAAAACTGCTGTTCATGCAGATTATCAGTAGCAGGTACTCTAGAATGAACTTCCATGTCCTATAAATAGTAAAACTTTCTTTTATTTCTGCTATTTCAGAGCTTAGTTGTGGACTATATGCCACAATAAAGGTCAAGAAACTCTTGGTTTGGACAGAAAACGATATAGGGACCACATGTAGTTGGGGTGGGCGAGCAGTACATTTTTTGTACCGAGAGAGAAGCTCGGGAAGTCACCTTACTTCTCGCTGGGACCGGTACCAAGACTTGGAGACAGACAGCTGAGCGAGACCGAGAAGGACCGGCCACAAGGCCTAGTGATTCCCACTAGTAGAGCTTGAGGGGGGGGGGGTGGGGGGGGCGCTCGTGTGATGTTGAGGTCTAGGTAGGCAATAAAACAAAACAAAGCTGATGCCAGCTACGGTGGCCTGGGTCAAGCAGAAGCTTCTCGCTCATCATGTCTCTGCTTCGCGTTGGCGACTGTCCGTTTCTCGTGTGATTTCTCTTCTCTTGTCACTTCTCTTCTCGCTGTGGAGCAGTAGATCACTTCCTGAGAAGCCAAGATCAAGGCTTTGCTAGCGAGAAACGAGTACTCGGCTCGTCTCGTGCCCACTCCTAACGTAGGCCCCCAATAACCCGGAAGTGGCTCTATTGGAGCCCTTATAATTATGGGGGGAAGGGAACAAAATTCGAGACAATTATGCCCAGAAAGCCAGTAAGAGGCAATAAAAGACACAGAAGTCATGAAGAGATGGCTAGTATGTAAAAAAAGGGTGTTTTGAGGCCAAAAGCCGAATAAAAAAACTCTCCATGTCAATTTTTCACTTTAAACGCGTTTTTCTCAAAACCCAGTTTTCTTGTCAGTATTTTGCTATCTATTTTTTTGTTTCGGAACCGATTCTAACCAGATTTGGTACACATCATGTTCACAATAAAACTAAAAAACGTACATATGCATGTCCCATTCTTTTGGTAAGTTTCAGAGAAAAATGGGTTTTTACTATGAAAAAATGGCGAAATTTGAAATTTTGCTACGTGGCATTTTCAAAAATTTCTAGAAAATTTTCTATTGCATACAAAGGGCTGAAAATATGTAACTTTTTAGATATTATG
>JBCEWB010091355.1:0-12455 GCA_039654565.1 Peronia peronii
GGTTCTGCTGTAAAGCGCTTCGAGCCCTCCAGGGGTGAGGCGCTATATAAATGCCCTTTATTATTATTATTATTAAATATCAACATTGAGGTGCGCACGCTTGCCATACACTTTCTGTCACAGGGCAATATCGGTTTGACCTATATTTGAAAAATCTCCCACAAGGATCGTGGGTTCTCTTCTAGGTATGACAGAGACTCAGCTTCCACTGCCAGAACTCTGTCAGAGCTAATGAAAATTGAATCATGAGTAGTACAAAGTTTGTTTATTTGTCTTAACTGTCTTGCTTATCTGTAGGATGGGCTTTGATTTGTTAGTAGTTCATGTTCTGGTCAGCTCAAAATGTCAAGAAAACACCATAGGACACACGAATCCCTGGCCCTACGGCTCAGAAGGAAACAACCTAATTTTGGAAAGGCTGGAACCTGTTGTTAGCTAGTGACCACTCGTTTCTATAAGAGTAGCCAGTGGTCATTCGTGTCTGTGGGCATTGGCACTGCGACATGACCGGCCAGATGACATTTTAACACGCTCTATACGGCTCAGTGTCCAAACTTTTTTTTTTTTACAATACTTATATCATGTTGTCGGATACGAACTTACGACAGGATGAGATAAAATGTGATCACATAAGATAAGAGGAAGGATTGCGATAGCCAATATAGATGAGATGAGACGATGAAATACGGCGATGAGATGAGATAATGAAATAAGACGATGAAATAAGACCATGAGATGAGATGATGAAATAAGACGATGAAGTAAAACGATGACATGAGATGATGAAATAAGATGATGAGATGAGATGATGACAGGAGTTGATGCTATTCCTGACAATCGAGATAACCTCGACTGGGAGGTTGAAAGACGTATTACAGAACGTAACTATTCCTGACAATTTTTTTTTTTGTTCACACGTCTATGAGCGTCAATGTATTTTTGCATGTTTGCGGTGTCTCAGCAATTGTGAGTGGAATATCCTGTTCAGGATCAATAGACTAGGTCTTATCTCATCTTATCTCACCTCATCTTATTTTATCAAGAAACAGAAAGTCCATCCTGCTGGTAATTTTCAACCTTAAGAGATCCCCCCCCCCCCCCCCTTTCTCTCTCTCATACAACAAGACGTTTAATGAGCTCTTGCCATTTGGGACAGATGTACCTTAATTATCAAATGTATTGTATCTAGGAGAAAGATAGTCTTAAAATGTATAGCGGTGACATGAATCGCTGGAAAATCAAGAAATAGAAAGTCCATCTTGGTACCATTTCAAAGCTTGAGAGATCCCTTTCTCATGCAACAACATATTTAAGAAGTTTTGGCCGTCTGGGACAGATGTATTATAGTAACAAAAAACAAATTAAAAAATGTATTGTTATTTAGAAGGAAGACAGTATTAAACTGTGCAGCGGTAAATAGCAAAATGTGAGCATCTTTGCGAAATGAAGAGATAGAAAGTCCGTGACGGGAAGACGGACCAGAGAAAAGGGATGCTTAAGCGCAAATATCCCAAGCAGAACTCCATGACTGATAGATTAAGACATTCTTAGTACACAATCACAGTGCCTCCGTTTCCGATCCGTCTCAATCCTGGATCCAACTAAATGACCAGTCATGTCACTCTTGTCTCCAACAGGCATTTAATTAACATTAACACTATAGCTGTGCAAATACAATGTGTAATTCTCCTATCATCTCCAATCCTTTCAATGCCGTTTATGTAATATTTACTATAATGCCAACTTTTGTCGTGGTCACCATAGTCACGTCATTAAATAACTAAACTGAATTAGAACGGAGACGGGTACACTGTGTTTGCACACTGATAGAAATGCAAAAGTTGTGAAATCTGTCGTCTTGATTTTTGCCTAGATAGGAAAGTATACGGTCTTGTCCTTGTATGGGACTATTTGCCATTTGATACTCTGGGCTGTGAAGGATTTAGGGATATGCAGTGTTTATCTCCCCCTGACTGGCAGGACCAGAGGTGCTGTAATCTGAATCGTTCAGTACTAGGCTATGGGAATCAACTATGTCTATAACTGTCATAAATTCGCTCCCCCATTTATATCAGTTAAAGGCCATGCATTTTTTTATCTTCTTCTCCCACCGCCAGGCCCGTGGCTGCTTCCATTAACTAAAAAAAACCCTGAGAATTTCCCGTTTCTAAAAAAATCTGGAATCTGGTTTCAGTTTTGCAATCTTTCTTTAAGTTTTACAACAGTGACCAAAAAAGCAGCTATAAAAGAATCCAATGATGTAATTCTATTATATCATGAAGTGGAAAGTTATATTTGAATGGGTGAATAAATAAATTATGATGAATCTCTTTTAAAATCTAAAACACAGTGACAAAAAAAGAATCAGTTTTAAGACAAAGAGGTGGTGGGATCTATTAAATTAGATAGTGGAAAGTTCATTTCTGAATGGACGGACGCGTTCTGCCAAAGTAGGTAAGTCCAGACTGTGTACGGAACTTGACCAGTGACAGAGGTCAATGAAACTGAACGATGACCCACCAACCTTTCAACGGTCATCCACCCCATGGGTGGGGGGGGGGAGGGGGGAGGAGGAGGAAGGGGGGGGGGTCCGCCCAGACCGGATGATCAGACATGGGTAAGTTTAGAGCCTGATGAAAGCCATTGTGTGGCCGACCGTGTGACATTACAGATCCTGGTCACAGAAAGTCAGGAGACAGTGGCATATAAACTCGGAGAAGTTTTGTCTTTAATGCCGCGATCATGATCAACAGAACAGAAATGTAAGAGTGGATAGACAGCTCCAGAGGATGCTCCTATAAAAGCAAATAACAAAGGAAAATGATATCTAAGAGTGAGGGAGAGAGTGAATGGGGGATGGGGGTGGGGGCAATAGAACGAGAGGAGAAAGCTATGAGGAGTAGGAAGATGTAAAGGACAATCGGAAAGTGAATTATCTTGAAGAAAATGTCTGAGAGAGAGAGAGAGAGAGAGAGGGGGGGGAGGAGAGAGTATGTGTGCGTGAGTGTGTGCGTATATGTGTGAGTCAATGAGTGAATGAGTGAGTAAGTGGGTGAGTAAGTGAGTGAGTGAATGAGCAAAGTGAGTGAGTGAATGAGTGAGTGAGTGAATGAGTGAGTGAGTGAGTGAGTAAGTGAGTGAGTGAGTGAGGGAGAGAGGGAGGGAGGAAGAGAAAGTGAGAAAAAGTGAAAGTGAGTAAAATGAGAGAGAGAGAAAGAGGGAGAAAAAACAAGAGTGAGAAAAAGAACGATCGACTCGGAGCAATTAGAGGGAAGCTGCTGTTATAGGGAGAATCATCATCTTAAATCATTCTGTAAACCAACATAATTTCATAAATATCTTTTGTGTGTGGGTGTGTGTGTGGGTTGGGGGGGGGTCAAAGTCTTTTTCATTAGGACAAAACACACACTGTAACTGGCACATTTGCGAAAAACAAAACTAAAACAAAATTCAACTGCATTACAGTGCGGTTACTCCCCTTCCCTTCCTGTCTCTGTCTCGGTCTCTGTCTCTGTCTGTCTGTCTGTCTATCTGTCTGTCTGTCTCTCTCTCTCTGACACAGTACACACACAAATATACAAGCTAACACAGAAATCTTAACTCCATCAAATCGTCAAGGTCATTCCACAATCGTTTTTGTTTTTTGTTTTTTTAAATAAGGTTTTGAGTTATAATGCTAGTCTTATTTATCATTGAAACGAGTGACTTCATTTTAACAGTTATTATTTTATTTCCACCACCACCACCACCACCACCACTACTACTACTATTACAACTACCACCACCAGCACCACCACTACTACTACTACTACTACTACTGCTGCTACTACTACTACTACCACCAGCACCACCACTACCTCCACTACTACTACTACTACTACTACTACTACTGCTACTACTACTACTACCACCAGCACCACCACCACCTTCACTACTACTACTACTACTACTACTACTACTACCACCACCACTACTATTACTACTACTACTACTACTTCTACTACTACTGCTACTACTGTTACTACTATTATTACTACTACTGCTACTGCTATTAACTACTACTACTAATAATATTATTTGACTAATAATAACAATAGCAATAATTTAACAATAATAATAAAACAACAACAATAATAATAACAATATTAATAACAGTAATAAAAAGACATTACGTACAACAGACTACCAGACTAGCCCCGCTTTCTCGTGGAACATGCTCGACGCTGGTTTGCGCCACTGGAAGCTGAAATGTTGACCTGTGTTTTAGTAAGAAGGCCAGTACAGTTATTTCACTGGCTAGACAGACAGCAGACATACAGACTGAATGTCTGAAATCTAACCGACAGTAGACATGAAATTTGCCTCACATAGACAAACTGTCAGTCAAATAATGGTGTAGGTGAGTTATATGACAATGAAGTTCATTATTTTAGTCTACATCACTGAAAGAGGTTTATGAACGACACAGAAAATAACATTGACCGATGGACTGACGTACGAAACCACCGTCATACATTTAAGAACAGCTATAGATTGTGATGATGTAAAGTATGTACAGTACTTTTTAATAAAATGTCTGTCTCTGTCTGTCTGTCTGTCTCTTTGTTTCTCTTTGTCTATCTCTGTCCGTCTCATTCTTTCCCTGCTCTCTCATTTTCTTCCTCTCTCTCATTCTCTCATTCTGCCCCGTTTCTCTCTTTCTCATTCTCGCTCACTCTCTCTCTCTTTTTTTCACGTTCTTTTATTCTCTCCCGTCCTCTGTTCGCACATTATAAATTAGACTAACCATAACAGGTTATTTCACAATGTCTTATTTTAACCCGTGGCTCTCAAAGAGGCGACCTGTCTGAGGGTTAAGACTTCTTCCTCTTCAATCCAATGAGTTATTCAGATCTTTGAATCTAATCCTTTTTTTTCTTAAGCCTTTCAATCCTAAGAAAGTAGGATTATCTCGGCTTTAAAAGGCTGCCTGTTTTTGGTGACAATTTTTGTGGGTAGAAATTTGGAATTTGGAAATTTTGCCCGGACAGCGGCACTAAGTATACTCTTCATCGATTTTGAACTGCCAAGGGTTCTTTAACGTGCGTAACGTACACACGAGTCCTCCGAAATATATTCGTCCTTATTTGAGAAGGCTAGGCGTCGGGCTTCCCCACCCAGAGGAAGCCAGGGGACCGTTGAGTCACTGAAAACATGGGGTTTTCGATCTTCATGTCCGTCCATCCCCCGATCTATGATTCGCGAGTCGATCCTGGCCACAACCTCACCGACGTGAGTTGTTTTCACCATGAAGCAGACGCCAAACCACAGAGCTATGGTGACCCCGGAATCTAATCGAACTGGAGGAGTGGTGCATTTATATATGTATATCAAAGTACAATTCTCAGAAGCCACGATAACATGGATAACATGGCCTGAAGGAATCTTGAGATATAGCTAGGACCCGTTTTAGATAGGAAAGAGAATGCAAGACAAGATGAGAAGAGGAGGGAAGATATGGTAAGGTAAGATAAGATGAGATAAGACAAGGTGATGGGATAAACTTTATTCTCATTTGACGAGATATATTATATAATAGTATGTAAGATACCTCCATTCTTACCCTGTGGACAAAAATAGCACCGATAGCATCATAACAAGGCAGACCTTTGTCTCAGCTTGATAGGCGTACACCCGCTGGCAGAAATGAATTTCTGTAACAGTCACCAAAAAGAACGAGGGCTGGTGAAATAAAAGTTAAAATATGAAGAAAAGTAGAATGAAAGAAGAGGAAGGGACAGAAGGAGAAAAGGGGAGGGAAAGGGGAGGGAAAGGGGAGGGGAGGGCAGGGGATGGCAGACAGCAGGAGGTCTGACCATTACAGTCTAGCCATTTCATTAGTGACCTGTCTGGGAGGGTGACCTGATTATTACAGGAAGCCATGCTTTCTCACGACCTTTAGTCTAGGCTACTTTGCATACCGTGCCTGGGGCTGCCACAGACCCGAGGGCTGGAGGGGCCGAGACTTGAGTATGTCTACCGCACAGATACTTGGGCAAAACGCACTTTTCCTTCAGAACTTCCGTTTTTAAAGAAATCAAGATTTAAGCTTTGCGATCTGTTCTTGAAGTTTAAATTATATATATAATAATATATATATATATATATATGAACAAAAATGCATTATATTGTAACACTATGGAAAGTTCTGTTTGACTAAATGATAATAATAATAATAGAGAGCATTTATATAGCGCTTATCCCCATAAGTACAGGCGCTTTACAATCTATTATTATCCCGACAGACCCAAAGAAGACACTCATAAACGTTCTCAGCTCCCTGGGAAGCATACATGGCGACTGCCTGTTAGGCACTCAAACCTTTATCAATCTAACAATATCCATCAGTATCTATTTTATAGTCGGGTACCCATTTAAACCTGGGTCGAGTCAGGAAAAAGGTGTGAATTGTCTTTCCCAAGGACAAAATGTCGGGACCAGTTAGGATTCGAACCCTGAACTTTAGATCCCTAGTCCGACGGCCCAACCGCTAGGCCACCGATACCACAAATGATGAAACAAATAATTAAATTAAACTGTGATGAAAAGGACTTTTTTTTGTCAAAGTATGTTAGATGTGGTCTGCACAGGGAGGGGGAGGATAAGGGTAGGTAGGTAGAAAGAGGTGAAAGAGTGAGGGAAAAAGGGGGGGGGGGAGAGGGAGGGATAATATGAAGATGAAAGCTAGATGAGAGTGAATCATTATAATGACTCCCCTGTTTCTCATTATAATTCCCCCAAATTATATGTTGGCCGACCACTTGGGCTGGCTGGCTCATTATACTGTATTTATAGGCATGAT
Source organism: Peronia peronii (assembly GCA_039654565.1). Taxonomy (NCBI): domain Eukaryota; kingdom Metazoa; phylum Mollusca; class Gastropoda; order Systellommatophora; family Onchidiidae; genus Peronia; species Peronia peronii. Next base: position 6,842 of record JBCEWB010091355.1, read on the forward strand.
GTCAGAGGGGAGGGTAGAACAAAGACGGCTGTGTTCTACTGGGACTGAATGACTTCAGTCAGTCAATCAGTCAGTCAGTCATGAGTGAGTGAGTGAGTCAGTCGGTCGGTCAGTCAGTCAGTCTCACTCAATCAGTCAGTCAGATCAGCCACTCAGTCAATGAGTCAGTCAGTCAGTCAATCCATCAATCGGTCAGTCACTCAAACTGTCATTCAGTCAATTAATCTGTTAACTGCAAGACCAGAAAACGTATTTAGAATAATCATAGCATTAGGTCATTGAGATTTGCAAAAATCCATCATGCAAGGTCATGTGACCAGGTGCGAGGAGACGAGGAAGAAGGAACAAACGTTGAAGGACAACATCAAAGAATGGACAAATCAACCTTTCCCCAAATCCCTGCGAATGGTACCAGACAGGAGAAGAATTGTCATCTTTAGTGTCCCCACAACCTCCTATCGGCTAATGGCTTCAGTCAGTCGGTCAGTCAGTCTATCAGTCAGACAGACAGACAGTCAGTTAGTCAGCCAGTCAGTCCGTCAGTCAGTCAGTCATTCAGTCAATCAGTGAGTCAGTCAGTCAGTCAGTCAATCAGTGAGTGAGTGAGTGAGTGAGTCAGTCAGTCAGTCATTCAGTCAATCAGATGGTCAGTCATTCAGTCAATCAATCAGCCATACAGTTAATCGTCAATCATTGTATTGTCTTACGACAATTTTAACTTTCAATATCCTTATCATGAGTCACTTATAGTGACTGAAGATTGTCTGCTATGAAAGTCTTTGATCTAAACTTCTTGACTGCTTTACAAAACGTCCAAAGTTCTTGAATTTCAGTCTTTTGAAGTCACCTCTATCTGCGTATCAAAATATGTCACTCTAGGTTTGTAGAGGGATAAGGAATGGTCTCTGGCTCGCCCGTCTTCAGAAAGTCTTGCTCTTCATCTTCCTCGGCGATGAAAAGTTATAATTTGTAGCCTATCATTTCTATCTGAAAAATGTCAATGACGGCACAGATAAAGGACAGACGTTTTCAAAGACGGATGTCGTTTTCTTTGCCCTCTCTGTTTTCTTTCATCTTTTTTTTTTCACCACTTCTTTTCATCTTCAAGCGCCGTTATCTGTCTGCGAGAGGGAGAGAGAGCTGCTTAGAGCTTGAGTGAGACAGAGGCAGGTAATTCACACTTAGCCATACACCTGATGAGAGGCAAGACTCGATATTAAGATGGGTTTGAGAAAGGTGAATGGGGTGGAGGTGTGGGGCTAGAGACATTATATATATGAGATTCAGACGTGTGTCCGAAACAACCACCTCCAGGAGGTTGAAAGGCTTACCAAGAGCGTAACCATCCGGATGGTTGAGCGGAGGGGGGGGGGGGGGGGTGGAAAGGGGATTAGGTGTTTGCTTTTCGGTGACAATGTGGAAGTGGGTTCGAATTTAGCTAGGGGGTAGAAAAAAACAGAACCTGCTACTGCCTGGTTTTTTTTTTTGTTTTGTTTTGTTTCAGTGACTTAACGATCTCTGGGTAGGGAACACCGACATCGGCATAGGGCGAATATGATTCGGGTGTCCCGCTTGTATAGTATGCACATCAAAATAATGTTGAGAATCGCACGAAAAGTGGGCGGAGATGCCGTTAGGGGGGCATGCTGTCCAAATTCCAAATTTCTACCCGCAAAATTTCCTCTGGCCTCATAGGAAGCACCTGAAGCCGAGAAAATCCTCTTTTCTCAGGACTAACATAACAATAAGCAAGAAGGCGTCCAGGGTGCGTCGTAGCCGAGGAGTTAAGCGTCAGCTCCGTGTGAAAACGTCGGGGGTTCGAGTTCTACAGAGGGATGGGAAAGACTTAGAATATGCTTGCTTATAAACAGTGAATCAAGGATTCTTCAGCTTCCCAGGTAGGAAAGCCCTACCTCTAGCCCTCTCGGATATTTTTTTTTTCTGAGATCCCGCGTACACTTTACATCATATGATACACCCCTTGGTAGTTAAAAAATGAATGAAGAATAGGGGAACAAGGGGTGGGGAGGGGGGATGGAGGCCGGAGCTCGTTTTCATAGCGATTGAAGTTTTACTTTTTATCTCTTTACATGATATTTCCCCCTCTTGATTGAAAGAGTTTCCTTCCCCCCCCCCCTCCCCCTTCTTTATCGCCAGAACCAAAGCAGGAGTCTCTGTCTTCATAGAATGAAAATCAAGTTTCAAAAAGATGAAATTCAAACAGCGATTTGCACCAAAAGCCATTGTACTAAGAGGAGGACATCGCGATATTCATTTCAGTTTTATACCTGAAGTAATAAGTGACCAGGAGGTAAATTCTGTAAATTGGTCATTTCCAGAAATGGCTAAAATTAAGTCTCTGTAGTAAATGAAGGGTTAAGTTAACTGAGTGCCTCTCGCTGCCCGCCCTATCTCAGCAAATTTTGATACCAAGGTGGCGGAGAGGTCAATGTCTGGAGGTCAGACAGAGAGGGAAAGGAGTATAAAAGAGCTGTTGTTTGAGGTATAATAGCTAGTTCTTGAGGGCAGAATTTCCTGCAGAACAGAAGTGCTATGAAATATTTTCATCCCTTCCCTCTCTCCACCTTTCCCTCTCCACTTTTTCTTTTACCCCGATCCTCCATTCCGATACTTCGCAGCTTCTCTTGTGATATACATGTATCTCTCTCTCTCTTCCATTTCTTCATCCCCCCTCCCCCCTTTCGCATCCTCAGCCCCAGCCTCTCTCTCCTAGCACATCCGACAGATCTGTGATGGACACTCCGTCCGAACACACACTTCAGATACAGCCACTTTGCAGAATTGATATGATGGCCGCAGAACAGAAACCTTTTCTTTCATGTTCCTAGTCTGTACCGCCTCAGGCAAGAGAAGAAAGGAATCGTGGCCGCTGTCCAGAGGGGAGGAAATTGTGTATCAAGTCGAGTAAATCATGTCCGATACAGCTGTATTGTTGTCCCTGTTTAGTTTGACAAAATGGCGTCTTGTTGAGGATAAATGCAGAGACAGATGAAGAGAGAGATGGAAGACAAGAAAGAAATGCCAAAAAGAAATAAAGAGAGAGAGAGAGAGAGAGAGGGGGGGGGTTAAATCGAGTCAGAGGGAAAGAAAGAAAAAAGACAGAGCCAACAAAGTGAGACTTAAACAGCTCAAAGAAAATAGCAGAGGTGTAGATAGAAAAGGAGAATAGAAACAGAAAGAGTGAAAGAAAGAAAGAAAGAAAGCAGAAGAAAGATTGAAAGAAAAAAGGAAAGGAGGCAAGGAACGAGGAAAGACAGAAAAAAAAGAAAGAAAGAAAGAAAGAAAGAAAAGTCAGGCTATGAGAAAAGAAGAAGCAAGAGAAGAACGAAAAAAGAAAAAGAAAAAAAAAAACAGAAAAGAAAAAGAAAGAGGATGGAGACACCCGAGGAAGGCAGAGATCCAGTTTCACAATCATTGTTCTATTACATTATATAGGTGATCTGTTCATGAATCCGCTGCCCATCACTAGTTGATATTACACACTATGATAGTATCCACATATTATTATTTAGCATCTGTTTCATATTATTTTGTGGTCAAGTGGATAAAGGGTGGATCAATTGGTGCATTGCCGAACGGTCAAATCTCAAAGTAGCACAGTTCTTTTGTTATTGTTGTTGTTGTTGTTATTTTGTAGGTTCAGTAGAAAGTAGTATAAATATTCTGAGCAATTTTGCCGAGAAAGAGGCTTTTCTCCAGTTACTGAAAGATCTCAATGACTTTTGCCGGTCTTAGAAGAGATCTCAGTGATTTTTGCCGGTCCAAGAAAAGATCTCAGTAACTTTTGCCGGTCTTAGAAAAGATCTCAGTGACTTTTGTCTGTCTTAGAAGAGATCTCAGTAACTTTTGCCACTTTTGGAAAGATCTTAGTGACTTTAGCCGGTCTTAGAAGAGATCTCAGTGATTTTTGCCGGTCCAAGAAAAGATCTCAGTAACTTTTGCCGGTCTTAGAAAAGATCTCCACGACGTTTGTAGGTCTTAGAAGAGATCTCAGTGACTTTTGCCAATTTTGGAAAGATCTTAGTGACTTTAGCCGGTCTTAGAAGAGATCTCAGTGATTTTTGCCGGTCTTAGAAGAGATCTCAGTGACTTTTGCCAGCTTTTGAAAGATCTCAGACTTTTGCCAACTTTTGAAAGATTTTTTGCCAACCATTGACAGATCTCAGTAATTTTTGCCAGCAATTGTAAATTAAGCCATCTAAATATGATTTTTACCCATAGAAATACCAGTGGGTACGGGGAAGGGGTGGAGGAAGAGGGGAGGAGGACAGAACGCCTAGTTGCCAAAGGGAAAAGATAAGTGTAAAATCCGGCCGTGTTATACAAGTCGCAAGAATTGTCTCATTCACCTTTCTGTAAGGCCCTGCTGGGCGGGCTGCATGTGTTCTTGTGTATATGTCTATGTGTTATTTATCTATGTGTGAGAATGTGTGTATTATGTGTGTCTGTATGTGTGTATGTTCGAATGTGTGTGTCCATACGGATGTGTAGGGGTACGTGTATGTGTGAGGGTGCGTGTTAGTGTGTATGTGTGTATACGTGTGTGCGTGTCTGTACGTGTGTCATTCAATCAGACCGGTGTCATTGACTTCTTTCTTGTCTTATGAAGTGCTGAGTCAACACTTTGCAAGACCTTGTCTATTTCCGCCATCACAGTGATCCTGGCAATAAAACAAAGAACGGCAGTGGAACAAAGACAATAAGTCAGCGGAAATCGGTGGACATACTGCACACCATACCCATACACTGGCTCTCCCCTAGCCCTGCCCTTTCTTTACTTCCCCGATCTTTCTCTCCCTTCCTCTCTCTTTTCTTCCAACCCTCTTTCTTTCTCCCTTTATCTCCCATTATTCAGTCTTTGTTTGTTCCTTTCGCTCTTACCTTCTTTTCACTCTTCCTTTCTTTTTTCTCTCATTTTGTCTCTTTTTTTTCTTTTTCTTACAGTGTCTCCGTTTCTCTTTCCTTCTCTTTCTCTCTCTCTCTGTCGTTTTCTTCTTCCTCTCGTTTTCTCTCCATCTCTTCCTCTCTCCTTCTCTTTTGCATCTCTCTCTCTTTCTCTCTCTCTTCTTTCTTCCCTCTTTCTCTCTCAACTATCTTTCCTTCTCCCCTCCATCCCCACCCTCCGGCATCGATTTTATTTCTCTCTTTCTTTTACTGCCTCTCCGCCTCCCCCTCTCTGTTTCCTGCCATCTGTCTCCACACCCACAGAGAGCACAGGTAAACTATTGTCACCAGACAAAGAAAGATGACACACAAGACGGTCCAACTGCACAACGATTAGAATTGTACAGGTAAGGGGTCGTTTTCAGTCATTGAATAATGGAATCACAATAGATTCACTGACACCAGCTGCGCATTGTTTGTCATATTCCTAAACAAGAAGCATTCAGAATTCGGAGAACCCTTTCTATGTATAAATCAATCTGATAACGACATAATGTATATGCGGTATGTCTGTCTGTGTATCGGTCTGACTGTCTGCCTGTGTATACATGTATATATATACATACATATATATATATATACATGTATGTATGTATGTATGTATGTATGTATGTATGTATGTATGTATGTATGTATGTATGTATGTATG
>JBCEWB010091366.1:0-12454 GCA_039654565.1 Peronia peronii
ATATGATTTGCTTTCTGTTTGTTGTTTGTTTTAAACAAAACCCTGTCGAGATAACCTCCACTAGGAGGTTGAAAGACGTATTATAGAGCGTAAAAAACATAACGTTTTAGAAAATTCAGAAAGAAAATGATTGAATTGATACACGGCACTAGATCTGCCTCGAGATAACCTCCACCAGAAGATTGAAAGACATATATAGAATGGAACTAGATCTGGCACAAGGATGTCAAACTTCCAACTTAGTCGGATATCCAATTTTCTGGTGTCGCCGACCTTTTCATTTTGATCTGTTCAGACGGCTGATTGTGAAGTACTGGGTTGTTTCCTTTTTTTTGATGTAACATGATACAAGTCTTGTACAGTGGATGTGAAAACGGAAGCTGCGATAGCTCGTGTTTTAATTTCACCTTTCCCTAACCACCTGCAAACGGCTATCTGGAACAGAAGTACAATAGAATTTCATGCATAGTCTTTGCCTCTATATATTTTTTAAGGTGGTCACGTAGAAGACCAAGATCTGATTGAATGCTTTTGATACAAAATTTGTCTAATCTGACAGTATGCAGCATGGTAGTTATTCTGTGAAAGTCAAACTTTTGAAAAACAAATGGTATATGTAAGAGAGAAATCATTCTTGAGCAAGAGCTAGATCTAGATCTATCCATAGTAGCCACATTCCCATTATAAAAAAACTGATTATGTCAACACTGCAAAGGGCATGGATTTTTTTAAAAATCAAACTTTTTTTTTAGTAGTAAAAACATTGCCAACTCATATTCCAGTGGAAACTTTCAAAGTTCTGTTGACACACTACCAATATATTTACGATTTATTATTTTGTTTAATTACATCTGGACAGTACCCAACTGACCCAATGAAATGGGCATGTATGGGTGTCAAACTTCTGGCTGTAGTTGGAAATCTGACTTTCTGGTCGTCACCGACTTTTCTACTTTTGGCTGATTAAGTGCCAACTTTTGCTAAGCCTACCAGCCAATTGCAGTTTAAGAGTTGTTTACTTGATACAAATCCCACACAGCAGTGAAACTGGAAGTAGATAGGATTTTGAGTATGCTCAGGATGAAAGCAGAACTGGTGTTCGGTTGCTGTTTTAAGATTGAGATTTGAAGTTCGTAGTTGTTCGCACCTGACAACATGCACTCGAGGGGTTGCTTGAGAGTTTTTGATGGAAAATCAACACATCAAAGTTGCGACAACAACACGTAGTATGCCTATTGTCATAAAAAAATTTATGTAAGAGGGCAGCTATTCTCGATCTAGAAAATAGTTATGCTCAATCTTTGTGATGATGGCACTGCTTCTACTGCCTAGGGTATGCATTCATAGGGTCCTGTGAAAACTTGTCAATTTCTCTTAATGTAAAAGGCCCAATTTTGTGTGTGTATGTGTGTGTGTGTGTGTCTTACTGAAATGGACACCACCAACAGACCTGATATAATGGGAAGGGGGGGGGGGGCAAAAATTTTTCAGACATTTTTGGGGGAAAACAGTTTGATATCCCTATCTAATGTAAGAGGACAGCTGTTCACGATCTAGATCTGGGAAAATAGTTACACTCGGTGGTTATGGTGACGGCACTGCTTAGAGCCCGCGCTCCCAGGTTCCTCTGAAAACTTTGCAAACTTCTCTTAACATACAAGGCCTGAATGTTTTTGAATTTAATTTTTGTTTTGATTTGTTTTAAAGTGCTTTACTTAACTGGGCAGCATCCAACCTACCTTCTACAACACATTTGGGGGGGCGGGGGGGAGCGCAACTTTTTGGTGAAAACAGTTTGACATCCCAGGAGAAACAGAGTTTTCTGACTTTTACATGAGATTGGTTTGACATCCCTGATATTTTATTAAATTTAACATAACACATGGTAGCTGACATGCTCTGTTGTCTATATCATCTGTCAGTCTATATGACAGCTAACTAACCTTTTTCTCATCTTTGTGTCTTCCAGGAAGGATTCAGGGCAAAGGTCAAGGACTACGTCCATCAGCATGCCAAGAGATGATGTCAGGGCAGCTAGACCTCTTTGTCTTAAGGAAGTGTGACAGAAGAGGGGGGGGGGAGCAGGAGCTATGTGTCAGTCTGTTCTATGCCGTGGTACTCAAACTTTCTGAATGTACACGCAACTGTTTGCCTGTCTGTCTGCATTTGTGCATGTTGTCACACTCGTATAATGATTGCCTAGGCCATTGTTTGGCCAATTTGAGTAACCATCAGCCACTGAAAGTTGACTTTTGTTTTGTGTCTCCCAGAAAATGTATAGTCAAGTGACACTTTTGTCTCAGTCTCGGAAAATGGTCATGATATTTTCCTGTGCCTACTCTGTCTTATTTTGTCTATTTCTGTCTTGGGCACAGCAGAGGTCAAACTGGCCTAGCTATTTCCTGGCTTGGGAGAGATTCCTTTATATCATGTGACCATAGATAACCAGAAATGAGCATGAATGTTCAGAAAGTAAGTTTGGCAGAGAGCTGAAATCGGCTTAGGTCTATGATTTTGTGAACTTGATCTAATCCATCAACATTTGGTCTGGATTTTCATTTGCTCTCCAAATACTTTTCTTTCACTGAAATTTTTATATTTTCAACTAGCATTTTTTTTTTTTGGAGGGAGGAGTGTTTTTTTTTTTGTCATCATTGTTTTGTTTCTGAGCTTTGGTTGTGTTTGCATTTTTTCAGTTTGATTGCAAGGAAAATAACAAGACAACTTATACTATTATGAAACTACCGGTACCTGTTTTAGTCATATAGATATTATGTATATGCTGATCAATCAATATTCAATAGAGGCTAAGTTTTATATTAGTACTAACTGATAATTCAGATTAACGGTTGATTTGTTTATTATTATCCTAATCATTGAAGTGTGGAAATGCATGTGATATCAAGCAGATTTTTGCTTTGTTTTTGTTTATTTATTATTATTTTTTTTTATTTGTATTTTTTCACCTTGCCACGCTTTCAAGTCTAGCCTTATAGCCTATTCCGTTGTTATTCTGAAAAAAAAAAAAAAAAGAAGTAAATTCACATGGAATATATGTTCGTAGTCTAATTTTATCAATTCCTAATTACAGAAGATGTTCAGAAACCTCCAGTTTTCTCAAGACCTAGTACTTCTTTGCCTTCTCATTTCACCAATTGTCAACAAAGATTTTTCTTTTTTTTTTTTTTTTTAAATTTCTTTAAATCAAACAGCGCTGATAGTTTTCTGACTGGGTGCCATGAAAGATCTTTGTGTTCCCGAGTGAATGACTTGAGCTGTTGAAGTTGTGGCTGTGCTGATTGGCTTGAAAAGTCAGTGTATAAGGAATGAGTGTTTGTCATTATCAGTGGCCACGGAGCCACTTATTGAAACTTGTAAGGTGAAATACCAGCTGGTTGCAGTGCCACATGGAAAGCTGAGGTTGAAGAGGTGGAATACCAGTCAACTGTGGTGCTACATGAAAACTTCAGGTAAGAGAGGTGGAATACCAGCCGGCCGCAGTGTCACATGTGAATACTTGAGGTTAGAGAGATAGAATATCAGAGATGGCCTGCAGTGTCACATATGAATACTTGATTGTAGAGCGGTAGAATATCAGAGATGGCCAGCAGTGACAGATTAATGTGAAGAGAAAGAGTTTATGCAATACATATGACAGGATGTTTTGTCAATAGTCGTATGCCTGTAATGTACACAGGCAGAACAGCTCACTTGATGTGCTCATCAAGCTGCAGACTCTCATAGTGCCAACAGTGAAAAATACAAAAGTTAAATGTTATCTGGGGCTTTGCTATGGCACCACATATACAGTGGTCTCCGCCTAAGAACCCAGTCGCCAGGATACAAAAATAAGCAGGTTCTTAGGTGGATTGAAAAGTTACACAACCCGTTTGACCACAGATTGTCTTTACTGCTATGATTAGTTGATCGTTACCATTAGTTAAAGATTTTCTAGCTTGAATAAGTACGGTCTTCTCTGTGTGTGTGTTATAATTATATCTAACAGTTCCTGATCTTTTTTAGCGCATAATTACATCAACACTGCCCAGCGTTTAAACGTCGAGTGAGTTTTCACATAACGGTATCATTACTGAATGAAAACATGATATTGCTATGCTACCCTATAGATAATCGCACAAGTGATCCAAGTGTTTACAGACCGACCGAAGTAGCAAAGGAAGCTGAACTTACTCTTCCCTATCCACAGAGCCAATCACAAGTGCTGTCCCACTTGTTGTCAAACAAAGAAATTGTTATGGGTTAGTCCTCAATGTGTCCTGATTATGCAGTCATACATCAGCCATCATTTCAACTCCTTTGTCGACCTGTTCTCTCCACCCCCACCCCCATTTTACTGCGCATCTAGCACTATGTGTTTCTCTCAAGTGGACAATATGATGTGAAATTGTACCATAAGTACTCACGTGTCTTGGCCTGACACCGGGCTCTTAGGTGGATTTTTTTATTTGGGAGGGGGTTGTTAGAGGGGTAAACTATGGAGAAAAAATTCTGTTTCGTAGCAGAGGCAGGTTCCTAGGTGGAAGGTTTCTAGGCGGAGATCACTGTATTGATTATTATGGACTCTGCATGATACATGTATTCCTTTCACAGAACTGGAGCTAGATCTGTCTCAGATGTGCTCAGGTGGTGACAGAGGTAAACAACAATATATGAATTGGAAAGGCAAAGAAGGGCCGCTGTTCAAAACTTATAGGATTGTATTGATTTGTATCGTAGACAGATTTGTTATAATGCAAAAGGAGCACAATAAGGAAGGAAGACAGTACTGAACAAAAGGGTGTATGAAATGATTTTTTTTTAAATGTCGAAAATCTTGCCAGGTATTGTCGTAGAATGAATCTGAGCTATTCTATCCCCTTATCTGAAGGTGTACTCGTACCGGCTGATCACTTTCATGTGCAGGTAGGCCATGGTTCTGTCACAAAAATCCAAGGTGTCACATTCTGTAGAACCTTAACCTTTGCCGCCCAGCATCTTCTCCTACATCTCTGTAGGACAAAGGATTTCTCAAACTGAGACAGACCTTGTTTGCCCAGCATGTCTTCTGTCCAAGCCTTCAGAGATCAGTGTTTCCCATTTGCAGGGGTCAGGATACGGGGGTCTTTAGATCCCTTCTGTGGTCATCTTTGCAGCAATACTTTGCTCTGCACGTGGAAAGTTTACCTTCCTCTTCCCCTTTCTCCCTTTCCCTCCCCACTTCCTTCCCTTGTTTATTATGTACTGTGCTGCAGTCTTGTTGTTGTTGTTGCGCACGGCGTATTCAAGACTATGTGAGAGCGTAGCACTTAGTTTATTGCAGGCACTGACTACCAGCCTGTAATAAATCATGGGGTCAGCGGGGTCACCATATGCCTGGCAGGGGATGTCCCTACCAGGTATGATAAGAAAAATTGCATAACTTTATAGCCTACTCCCGGTCTTTGTATGTGAGTAAAAACAGTGAAACTCTACCAAAGCTTTAGTCTACTTCTTGTGTGCAAATCTCAGTGCAGCAGTAGCATTTTGAAGAGCCTAAAGTCAGACTTATTTTAAATTTAGGTGATCAATGTGCATACATAAAAAAAATTATTAAAACAAAACAAGCCGATGAATAGGGGCGGTTAGACTTGCATTCTTTAGTCAAATAGTTTGGACGCGTTCTATGAAGTTTTGCTGGAGATATGATTTTATTATGATAAATCCTGCCATTTGACTTTTTTGCCACCATTTACTATGTACATGTATATATAGAGTGATTCAGCTACAGTTTTTTAGGTGATGAGTATGTCTATTTTTGTATAACACACCATATAAAGATGAAAACATACAAATACGCAGGTGCACACAAACAGATATGTTTTATATCGACACTAATTAATAATTCGTGCTAATATAGATCTATTCTATCCAAGACTTACAGAATGATGGACCATAGGCGTGGAAGAAAATATGAATGTGAGAAGAACTGTGTTGTGTTTCTGGTGACAGATCACAGAATGCTTAAAAGAAGGACAAAATATTTGCTTACTATGCCTCTGAAACTGACATCAGCCTCCATTTTGGTATTATCATTCACAAAGATATAGTGGGTACACATTCTCAATAAATGTGGTCAAAATGTCACAAGCGGAGTGAAAAACAAATGAAAACTGCAAATAAACTGTTATGGCAACATAGAAACTGATCACGCAAACTTAAATATTTTTTATCAGCCTTATATGTATTTGTAAAAATATCGGCATATCATCACTGCGTTTTCCAAATTCCAATAATTTGAATTTTAATTATCAATCCCTGCGTAAAAAAAAATTCTAATAACAATGTTCTGTCGTATACCCAAATGTGCCACTTATGGAAACAAGTCGTCATATAAATGAAATAGTTCAAAATAGTTGAGAATAATTCCAAAACGAATGGAATACTGTTGATCAACTCTCGGAAATGCTTGGGGAAAGAGATGTCAAACTTTAAACTCATACAACATCTAACTGGCTTCATAGAACCAAGTAAACTGAAATAGGCAATTTATATATGTGTGTGCTATATTCACGACAAAAGTGAAAGGGATTTATCGCGTGGTTTCATTTTTATGGATTTTTTAAAAAAGGTTATTCTTACAATGAAAAATTTTTGAAAAATTTCGGTCTCTTTCACCTCAAATTACAAGTCATAATTTTCTCTCAAGCAAAACAAAAATTATATGTACGGAAAATATATGCAAAATTGAAACTGACTGCCATATTTTTGTTCCAATGGATGTATAAATATACCAGAAATATAGCATTGATAGAATGTTATGCTATAATTTTGATGTGTGGTAAGATCTCTGCTGGGAGCGCAGATAGCGTGACCAGTCGCTGATCCAGGTCAGCAGACTCTTAAGAGGCAGTTAACTAAGTGCACTGCTCTGCCGACGCCATGTGCGGTTGTGATTGAGATATACCAGACTGGTGTGATAAATTCTTCCAGTGTCTGTTGGATAAGTTGATCTTCTGGACTTCCCTTCTCTCTCTGAAATCTTTCAGGCATGAAAATTGATGTGGTTTATTGTGAGGCATTAGTTCTGTGACTAGTGTGACACACAATTTAGGAGTGATAATAAATCGGTTGCGTGTCAGTTACAGTGGATTCATTTTTTTATCCCCGCTGAGACATTTTACAGCCAGTACAAGTGATGTTCTATGTAGCAATTCCCTCAGGTTATGACTCCGAGATATAAAAAAAAATTGTTTGATTGTCCATCAATTTATTTTCATACAGTGGAATAGATGTGATCTCTAATGCAATCTTTTTTTTTTCCATCAGGAGTTTTGTCATTTTTGAGATAGGCCTTTCAGCCACATTTTGATAGCTATTTCAGTTGTTTCTTGGGTGATCTGCTATTTAGCAGGAGGTTTCTTATGTCCATATAAGTTATTTTCATGATAGAAGGGTTGAAAAACTCAGTTTGTTTTTAAATTTTTTTTTTTTTTAAAGTTGGATTTAGATACACATAAGATATTTTTTTGATAATTTTGTGGTAAAAATCTAGTTCATGTGGGACTCTTGGGTGAAATAAGGATGATTTCTGTTTCTTGTTTTGTGTCTGTAGTTACATTTCATTTGTACTGATATTTCCAGGCACCAGTTATCGACACTATGTATTTAGGTGCATTGTGTGCTTGTGTCCGTGTGTCAGCAAAATACCGTCTGCAGGTGGCTGAAAGAGAATGTAACCTCAGTGTGAAACCCACTGTATCTGGGTCACTTAAGACCTTTGATGTATCCCAGATCAATTGTTTGAAGTGTTACACTCTTTGATGTGTCTTCAGAGTCCAATATGTCTCTTGATATGTCATGGGTTACTTACCTACTTCATCTGTCCAGAGTCAGTTATGCCCCCTGAAGTGCTCTGAGAGTCAGTTATTCCCCTTAGTCAATCATTTGTCAGTTGGGGTCAGGTCTGACTTGCAGTGTCACAGGAGTCTGTTATGCCATTTGATATTCACATTTCAGTAATAAGGCTTGGGTATTGCTAGATGGCCTCCTTCCTGATGTATGATTGTGGAGGGCTTGTGTCAATACTCACCACTATCAAGGCAGACTTCTCTTAAAGTGCCAGGGAGAAAATGTCACAAAAATGATGCCGAAAGAAAGTGGAAAATACATGTTTATAAAAAAAATGTAAATTTTTTTTTTCAATTATTTTTTTTTTTTTTTTTGGTATATTGTTTTTTTCTTTTTAATGGCAACAACAGTTTAGTTAGCGTTGTCAAGATAGCCGTCTGTGGGTGGGATGTGGCTGAAATGCATGATATGACAAAAAGTAAAAAGTGTTGTGATTCATTGAGTCTGTATATTGACTGTACTGAGGTAAAATTGAGTAATAAATAAATAGATAATTGAATTACCATTGCCATTTGAAATGTAGCATTTGCTAGGCCTGAGGACAATGACTGTATGGCACGCTGAGATATGTGTGTGCATTTGTATGTTTGTATTTGTGTAGGTAAACGTGTTTGCGCATGCATGTTTATATAGTACCTAATGTCTTATGTTACGTCTCAGTGATTTGTGCTTTGTGCACTGCACTTTGTGACCTTCATGACTGATCTACTCTTCGTGTCTTATTGGTTGTTATCATGTTTGATGTACATGCTGTGTGTGTATTTAATACTGTACATATACAGTGTACGTGTAAGTATATATTAATGTATGTATATGCTTTGATGGAAATGTGTGCAAGTATATATGTGTATGATTAAGTGTATGTATGTGTGAATGTATGTATGTATACAATATATATGTACGTATGTATGTTTTATGTATGTATGCATGTACATGTATGTATGCATGCACAAGTGTAAGTATGTATATGTATGTTAACATATGCCTGTCTGAATGTATGTATGCCTATGTGTGATATCTGTACATATGTCTATCTGAATGTATGTATGCATATGTGTGAATGTATTTCATATGTAAGTATTGGTATGTAAAGTGTAGCTAATCACCTTATGTGTATGCTGAGTTTGAGTGTATTGTACATAGAGACTTACATGTGTTCTTGATCACTTCTAATCCTGTGTAATTTGTCAATCTACACAACTGTGTACTGTATGTCATATACATTTATTTATGGTGTATGTACCACACAGGCTAATGACCTACTTCGTGGTGAGGATAATTTCCCAAAGTGTGTATATGTATGTTGTTTGATGTGTGTAGATTATGGTCATATTACAATGTGTAAGTTATTTCTTGGTGTGTTTGATGAATGTGTAGCAAAGTCAGTCTCATATCTCTCTCATATGTGTGTATGAGTAACATGGCTGTTGAAGGTGTTTTGCAAGATAGATGATGAGATACCATGAAGATTGTATGTGAAGTCTGTATGTATGTCAGGATGTGCTTTATGTTGTCATGGTGATAAAAATTATACACACAGCCCATCTTGGAGTGAACACCTCATTGGAGTTATTTTTAAGTCTACCAAGTTTTCTTGAGAATTAAAACTTTGCTGTTTTTATCCCTCACAGATCAGAGTTGTGTTTTCTGTATTAGTGTGCCATATATGTCAACTTTGACTTCCTGTGATGGCTCCTCACTACTCTTCTGTGTTGTCATTTTCAACAATTTCGAGATCGAAGAAGAGAAGAAAAATGTGTTACCACCAGTCATTTGATTGATGAGTTATGCCATTTTGATTCTAAAGAATTAACACACAATGAGCCTATTTGACTGTCAACCAAATTATCTCCTTTTGCCAAGTAAAAGACGTATTAGACAAGCATTGTAAAAAAGGAAAAAAACACTTTTTGGCTTGTTATGTGAAACATAGGCAACAGAAAATTCTGAAAAATGCTTTTTTTTTTCATAGCCATAATTTTTTTCACAGTTTTCTGCATAACATTTCAAAGGACAAGAGAAAAAAGTCAATTTTTTCTTTCTTTGCAATGCTTGTCCAATACCGCTTGTACTGGGTAAAGGGAGTGACCCAGTTTGCTGAGAAAATGGCCTATTCTAGTAACAATATCTGATAGCTCTCGTGTCCTAGAATGCCGTAAGACATCAGCTGCATTTTGATATAAATTTGAATTTATGCCATTACGTTTGAGCAAAGAGGACTTAATACATGCATTCATCTGATCCAGGGAGACTTAACGACGGTGGGTGATATGAAAAAAAGCTGAAAACATGAATATTATTGATCATATATTACCTTGACTTCACATCAGTGCATTTTCTGCTACCACAGATGGAAAAACTTAAAACACCAATCAATCCCACTGTTTTCTGAATTGTTGACATCCTTCTCAAATCAGGCTGAAAATACATTTTTTTCATCTGTAACATTGTGCATCTTGTAATAATTTTTAAAAAAGGGGGAGGGGAAGGGAGGTTTTCCTTTCCCTCTCGTTGGTGATCATTTTTCCTTGTTTTCATGTTCATAAAGTAATGTTCTAGTATGCACAGCAATAATTATTACCCCGAATCTTGTGCATTGTTATGCATTGTGATATATGTCTTGTGACCAGGGCAAATGAGTCGGAAGTCGAGCTGGGCGATAAAGATCCACGGTCGTTTTAGGTCGCTTTTAACTACTTTCCGATTAAGATACAAAATTTTTTTTTGTTTTGACAAAACGACAATTTAACCTTTTTTAACCTGAAAAAAAGAAAAATTTTAGTGTCATAGTCGGAAAATAGTTGAAAACGATAAAAAATAACTGTAACTTGAAATCACCCGGCACGACTTCTGACTCATTTGCCCAGGGTGCAAGACAGATGGACAACTACTAATTGTAATACATTTATACAAGGTAGAGATGTACGTTACCATATTTTTTCATCAATCTTACTGTCTTATAGTCTTCCATGTAATGTTAATGTGCATGGTTAGAAAGACAATATGAGATGCAGGTACATGTATTTGATCTCATGTGTATCCAATCCAATCATACAAAACAGTGATACACGTAACTGCAATAGATTTGTTCCAACCAAGCGAACGGCTGAAAATCCCTGTCTAATGTTAGTAGGGGGGTACAAACTAACACTCCAAACTGTTCACTACCATTGACCTAGAAAAACACATAAAAAAATGCAATGGGACCAGTGATAACATTTTTTCTCGGATCTCGTGGTAGAGCAGTAACAAACATCAGTGGGTGTTCTATTTTTAGCAAGGGGTACAAACACTCCGCCAGGGATTTTCAGGTTTTTGTTTAGTCGAATATGAACTATTGTGAATACATGGACATCTTGATTATGTGGGGCCAATAAAGCCGGAGAAGATGAACACATATGTGGTATTGTCCACATGCATACACTTTTATTCAAATTACATCATTGCTGATGGTGAATATTCATAATGCATTTTTACACGTGTCAGTTAACACACTAACCAAGCAGAATAGAACACATGTAGCTTACTAACTCCTCAAGTGAGTACATTATCACATCAAAATATTATATGTCATGATTATTATGAATCAAATCAAAGATCATTAACCATAACATTTTTACATACATATACAACTTCAATAATTAATATGGCACGGGTCAAAATAAGGTGAAGAAATCTGTATGTGGTACACTGATATTTGAAGCCTGCTACACATATATATACTTGTCATTGGATGTGATATGCAGTGTCAGCAGCTTTCTTTCTTTCTTTTGTTTGTTTGTTTCTTTCTTTCTTTCTCTCTCTCTCTTTCTTTCTTTTTTCTTTCTTCTTTCTTTCTTTTCTTTCTTTGATTCTTTTATTTTCTTCCTGTCATTCATTCTTTCTCTTTTTCTCTTGATGCTTTAAATAAGAATTCTTTTTCCATTCTCTCTATCTTCCTTTGATTTTTCAAAAATCCTTCGTCCGAACATGATAACTGCATTCTATAACATCAGCAGTGAATCTTCAGGATGAAAATATTTTGGAATAGCTGATTGTTGAGTGACTGATGAGTTGGCCCAACGGCTGAGAAGGAGACTGACTAGCCATACATGGTGCATGGTATTATTGAAAGCGTGAGCATAGATCTGATCACACTATGACTTAAAACCAACCCAGTTAAACCCAAACAGGACCTGACATAAGGAAAAACATCCCATACAATGAGGGTTACAGCGTAGCTCCAATACTTTAAAACTCAGGTCAATGCTTATGCATGTTCTGAAAAAATCTTTCAATCATTCTTAAATGAATGGATGGATAAAGCTAACAACAGTAGATTTTCAAAATAATTCATTTTCGTTTTCTCATTTTTAAAAAATAAAAATGTTAGTTTATCCTTAAACAAAAAAACTCAGGCTAGTGAGTTTCTGAAAGTTATAGTGGATCTTTTAATAGGGGCCTATTGGTGCAGCTAGACTTGGAAGTCTATTTGGACCTATTGATGCGCCTCTTTCTCTCAGTCCGTGCGTAAGAAAATTATTGTATCCAGTTAATTATGTAACGTGTCGGGGGGGGGGGGGGGGGG
>JBCEWB010091377.1:0-12454 GCA_039654565.1 Peronia peronii
CAAACCATCTAAGTCCAAAAACACAAATTTTACAGGAGACGGAAAAAACTTAGTGGTTGAGAACGATCTCCGACTTAGATGGTTTGATCACATGACAATTTGACTAATCTCTATTGATCTGAGGGTTTAGATATTCTTAGACATGATGGATCATGTGTTTGTGGGTTATTTTGAGGCATAAAAATAATGCTCCAAATTCCAGAGTTAGATGGTTTGTGCCCGAGACTATCAATATATTTTATAGCTTCCCTGAGACTTCTTGCTTTGTATATTATGTTTCAGTAGGACAGAATAAGGTAGTAAAATAAACGTGAATAGCGACGTGTTGATGAGGGTGTTTGTTATGACAACAACTGTCACTAACTGGTGTGTCATTAGCAACTGTAGCGTTTGTAGTGCTTGTATGTGCATTGCATACCGATATATTTTGATTATGCTCTTTGAATCTACCTGTTAAAACAATGTATAATCAGAGTTTTAGACAATATAGTTATAGCAGGGGTAGGTAAACATTATTCATTCTTCAGTGTTGTTATTGTGAAAGTCCCCATCACTGACTAGTGTTTCATAGAGGATGTGACATTTACAGTGAATGTATGACATCAGGGGATAGTTTGTAATCCTGTTCTTTACCAACACCAGGTTGCCGAGAAACTGGGGCTGAGCCATGTCAGTACAGGGGAGGGTAAGGAACGTCACATTCAGGTGTCAAAGGTCAAAGTGCAGAGTTCACAGCCTCAGACATCCACCAGTCAGGAGACTGTTCCATCGCCCATCACTGAATCTACAGGTGATAGTGAGACAAGGTTAGCCAGACTACATCAAGAGGATGTACTTGAAATTTCAGACAGTTTGGAAGAGGGATCTGAATCTTCAAACTGTGGTCATCCTGATAATCAGAGGCTGGCAGAAAATGACGTTTATGACAAGACATCTCTACCCAATGCCACTGATGATCACAATGCAGTATCCACTGATATGTGGGCCATAGATGACAAAGATGTGATAATCTCTGAAACAGATACCACAGATGACAACAATAGGATAATCCATGATAATGGGATTACAGATATTAGAAATATGGTGATAACCTCTGAAATAGCTGATGCTACAGATAACAGTAGTATGATAACCACTGATTCAGGGGACGCTGTTACCACTGGTTTGGTAACCCCTGATGCCCTCAGCCATGGGAATGAATCTACAGATGGTAGGAATACCAGGGAAAACAAGTCAAAGAAAAGGACAAGCCAGCAAACAGAAACTGCTATCAATTCCGATAAGAAGACTAGTGAACAGCCACAGAATTTGACAACCTGCGAACATTGCCAGAAGCAAATTTTGAATGACAATTTGACGTTGCATGTTTTGCATTGTGCTCGACGCAATACGGCTCAATCTGCCCAAGAAAAGAACCGTGAGACTCATGCGGGTGGAGCTCGGCAGAAAGAAGGAAGGGTAAAAGAGAAAAGAAATAAAGAGAAAGACAAGATGGCAAAGTCCCATGTCCAGGAAGCAGCCGACGTTCTCAGCAAAATTGACAATGACGACTTCGATGCTTTAATTGCAAGTGTAACAGAATTGGACAGTAAATGTGCGTTCCGCAAATGCAAAACATTGACCAATACGCTGGGTAGAAATTGTGAATACTGCACCCGCAGGTTCTGTCTCACTCACCTCATGCCGGAGGTTCATGGTTGTGGGGACGCAGTGCGTGACGCTGCACGGCGCCAGATCAGCCGTGACGGAGTGTTGACCAGTGGAAGTGGTGTGCCCAACAAGAAACCAAATGCCGCTCGGCGAGCTCAGCTGGAGAACAAGATGGAGAAAAAACTTGGGGAATTGACGGGATCCAGAGCCAGAAATGCTGGCAAAAAGAAATCCTGATGGTTGTTGGTCTCTGCCTCCTTACCTGTGATATGTTTCCTTGTTCTGCATCTTTTGGTGTTATTCAAAGGGTAAAAGTTAAAAGCTGGTCATATTTTTTACTTTTTTTAATCAGACATTGCTGGTTTAGTGTTTTTTTTTTTGTTTGTTTTTTTTTTGTTTTTTTTTTTATTTTTTTGCTTTTTTTTTACTATCTCTATATCCAGGGTAAAAATTTGTAATAATTTTTTTTTTAAGCAAGTATTCCTGATCTGTTGTGAAGTTGATTGGATGGGAAGCAGATTGAGAAATGTGGGAAAAAAAGAAAACTAGACAGATGGTGTTTTAATTCCATGTGAATATGTTTTTAGTCATCTTTCTTTTTTCACATTTTCTGTCTTTTAAATCAAGGATAATCGGTTTCAAAGTACCAGGTATTCAATATTTTTCTGTTTGAAATGTGTTTATGCTTTATAAAACCTGAATCAGATACATTTACATGTGGAAATGATTGACATCTTGAAACTGTCTAAGTTTTGATGTGAAAAGTCAAGATATACAGGTCTGAAAGGACCACACACAGTATTGTGATATGACTTGTAGTCAGTTGATTTCCTCATCTTTTCGAGGAAAGTTGTGAGAACTGGGGACTCCGTATGTTAGTCTGTGGGTAAAAGGAGATTTAAAATGTGGTCTGTGTGTACCAGTGTCAGACAGTCAGCTGTTTGTGTGAGTGGACAACGCTGGCCAGGAGTTTTGCTATCAGAAAATGTCGACAATATCACAGGAAGATCACAGCAGAGTTTGTCCAAAGACAGACCTAGTGCGTTTATAACAGTATCTCTCTACTTGTACTGGCAAAGCCCAACAGTAACAGCACATCATCTTTCTTTATGTTTACGGAGATCATGGGGTTTTGACCATGACAAGTTGCACTGGGCATTCTTTTCGTCAAGATAGTCGATCACGGATGGCTCAAAAGTGAAGTGAGAAGGGAAATCCATTGGATATGGATGAATGAAGTGGTATGAGTGATGGATTGTTAATCTGTAGACTGTCGGATGTGTTTTTCTTTATGGTGGACTGTACTACACAATAAAGCCAGATGAGTAGTCGCATTTGTTACCGTGTATAGGAACCTCTTGGCAAAGGTAGACTGCATTGATACAGACTGAGGGTGGATGGGTGGATAGGCTGAAAGAGGTGGAACAGAGAGAGTCCAAAGGAGGAGAACATCAATATCAGGATCTCATGACAATGGATCTGACTGTCACAGACTTGTACCCGTGAGTGAAATAGTGAAGTTGATGTGCTCATTCTGCTGTGAACATTGTGAAGTTTATCAGTTTTTCCTCCTGTGTGCTGGAGTGAATATGGAATTTCAGGGCAAAGTTAGGTGACATTAATGTAAGTTCACAATACTGATGATGGGCAGAGATAATTGTACAGGTATCAAAAACTTCTACCACTGGCTGTGAAATTGATGCCTGTTCCTGTTAGCCCTCAGAGTGAGCGCTATGGAGTTTGCCTGTGTGTGTGTGTGTGTGGGTTGTTGTTTCTTTTTTTTTAAGTGAAACTATTTGTGTTTGCCAGAAATAAAATGACCAAATATGACAGGCGTCATTTGTGTTTTTGATGATGTCGTTAGAAGTTGATGTCATGTTGTTGATTTTTTTTTTTTTTTTTTTTTGACGACAAATTGAGGGATTTGAATACTTGATGGTTTGTGTGTGTGAAGGGACTTTTGATTGATAGCATTTGCAGTATTTGAGACACACAAGTACATGTATATCACTTGGAGGTCACAGTATGTTCATGTACTAGTGGTACATGTACTAATATAGTCAAAAGTCCTAGCAGAACAATTGGCCACCTGAATAAAATTTCTAACACTAATACATAACACTTCATTGGCCTCGTGCCAGATTCTCCCCCATCGCTGTCCCTAACATATATGTATTTATTGCCCATTCTGTTGATGGAAAATCTTTGCTCTTTGTAGACTAGAAGTCGAGAAATTGGCCCTTAAAGATGATGGGGGTGACCCAGGGCTGTCGCTGAATTCAGTACAAACATGGCCGCTGGACTTTGCTTATCCTTGGTAATCCTCACGTAGGTCATGTCACTAAATCACAATTTTTGGACTTTTACTAAAAATATTTTAGCAAATTTATCTCTGAAGTACATTTTTAAAAGCACATAGAAAGGTTTGCGAAAAAAAAAAAATTACATTAAAAGTTCACTTTTGAAAAAATGGTGATTTCTCAGCATGGCCTCAGTTGGATGAGTATGTAATTTCATTATGTTGTATGTCATATACAGTGAAGTGAAAATTGAACATGTTCACCAGCTGACTGGCTTTCCCAGAGCTCTACCGTATACAGAGCAATAATTTGATCAACAATAGTATTTGTATGTGAAGCAAGAACTCGGGTAAGAGATGTGGACAGCAATGATCTGGGAAGAAGAGGATCAGGACAATCTACAATTAAATCATCGAAACTTTGGAAATGTAAATTTATATAAAATGAAAGAACTGTTTATTTAAGTGACTGACTGTTTAAATTGTAAAAGTGAATGAGTTTAGGGCAAGGAGTACCGGATAATACAGCAGTGTAGGCTCCTTGGTATACGGTCTGATCTAGTCTGTTTCTGAGATCCTCAGTCTGTGTCAATGTGTATGTCCAGCGGGGGGGGAGGGCGCAATCTCGTACGCGAGGGTCTATTTAGGTGACATGTCATTTAGACAGAAGTTTTCCGTAATCATTTTCATTATTTGGATGACATGTCATCTACATGTATATGATGGTGAGAATTACTAATTAGAATGAGGGCTAGGATCCTCCCACCTGCAGGCGGTGAAAGCCCGCTGTTCATGGGATGTCTCCCATGAAATGCCATCCTCGACGTTCCACGGATGACATGTCTCCCGTCTTTCCTTGCTCCTGTCTTCTGTCCCGCTCTCTTTCCTCTCTTCTTCTTGACGTGAAAACACTTGTTACCTCGTTTTTCACAATGTAGCCCTGATATGCCGTTAAAGCCCAACACAGACAAACAAGATGTATGTATTTAAGTAATGTGTCGCCCACGTAGTGAAAATGATAAGGGAAATGATTGTTTAGGTAACGTGACATCCAGACAAAGCCCGTCTACACTGACACATAGAGATAGGCCTCACAACCAATGACTGCACAGGAGGACAGTACAATGAGCTCCATATGGCACTGCATGGATAATTATTAATATCACACAATCCACCCATCTCTCTCTTTCTATCACACACGCGCAACCACATACATGCACTACATATGCACGCGGGCACGCACGGAGGCACACACGATTTGTGTTCTTACGAAATCAGTCAGTTCAGTCCAGCATATTCCAAATCGGTTTGTGTTGTCGGGTGATTGGGATGACATGTATCGATCAATGATCAAAATAACTTCTCTCTGTCTTTTGTTCTCTTTCTCATTTTCTACTTTTTCTACTTTTTTTTCTTGTTCTGTCATATCTGTCTGTCTGTCTCGCTCCACATGTTTTCTTTTTTTTCTGTCTTGTCTCATCTCTCTCTCTCTCTCTCTGATTATCCTTGTTTTCTCTCTGCATCTTGACGATCTCCTCTCATCTTTCTCTCTCATCTCTTCTGTTTCCTCACTACCTTGTCTATCATCTGTCTTTCCTTTCTCTCGTTCTCCCTCTTTCTCTCTCCTTTTCGAATGTCCCCCATTGCCTTAAATGTCTTTAAGGACATTTTATTTTGTGTTGTTACATTTCTAACAGACGCAGATTTTTTTTTTTCCAGTTTGGTATAGACGACCGCAAAGTTCAGTATGTGCAAATATTCAGGTGTCCACCGACATGTCCACTCTTGGACAAACCTTACACTCATGAGGTTGTGTGAAGATGTATTACATGAGAATGAAAAAAAAAAAAAAACTGGAGCACTGACAAAACAATACTTTACAATGCTCAGAAATGGGCCCCTTGAACTGCAGACTTGTACAAGTACAAAGCAACGACTGGTATTGGTACTACAATTGTTGGAAATCGCATGTATTGCTATATTGTGATTCGTTTCTGCAGCTTGAACCAGTTCAAATAGTACTATAGCCTACCGCCCGTGTTGTTAACTGCTACCTCTACCATTTCTGTCGGAAATACAAGACATTCAATCATTCCGACTACCCACAGTAACTGATCAGGAGACAGTTCCAGAGAACAGCATTGCTACCGCTCATGGAATTAAATCTTCCTTTTTTTTTCACTTTAAACTAACCTAGATGAACTCAAATATGCCCTAACCGTACATGGTTCAAGGCTTAAAACTTAAAACAAACATTACCAGGAAAATGACTTTCCTAAACAAGATTCGTTACCGAAGAGTCTGTCGCCATTACAAGTTATATCGCTACTTACTACTATTATTTCTGAGACACGTATCGCTACCTTCACAACTGAAGCATTAGAATTCTGTTTTATATACCATGTACATATATTACTGTTGACACCCTGGCAAACATCTGGAGTACATCAGCTGTAAAGCCACCAGTAAAAAGAGGCTTTTTTTTTTCACTCCTAACGGTTATCAAAGCAAGCAGTTTGTCATACTAACACAAATCAATAGTTTTATTATCATTATTATTTTGACTGTGAACTAATAAAAGATGTATGAAGGGTTCGTGTCGGTGGTTCACAGTGCACATCCTGCCGGTCTGTGTTGTGTTATAGTGTAAATCTTCGTGAAGTCGGGCAACTTACAAACTATCAATTATTTTATGTAAGTTTATGAAGGGGAAGAATATTGCACCGGACAACGGCATAAACATACATGAACTTTTTAACAGGGTAGATAATATTTTTTAAAAACCTGCGAACAAAAAGCAATCTCTCCTCACGTCTTTGGAAGAAAAATCATTGACAAAAATATAGTTCAAATATTTCAAGTGATTATAATAGGGTATATATATTTTTTTCTTTTTTTTTCTCGAAACATAATCCAGAATAATGCTGTTAAACTTTCTATGTCCTAGTCAATAAGTAGTATATCCATCGCCTCTGGCCCACGAACACTCATGTAAAATCTAACAAGAAAACGCAGGCATAGACCACTACTGTACCACAGCACATCACACAGAAAAATGTCTTGTCCAGATCCCTATGGGTCAGTAACAACTTTTGTGTCCACTTCTGGTCAGCTTCCGGCCTTCCTGCCTCGCAGTCTGACGTTATCATCCTGGGGTGTCCGGCATCTCTACATCCTGTTACAGACTTCACGCTGACATCTCTGTCTTCATAGCTCTCGTCCTTGAACTTTGACCTCCTGGTGTCATCGGCTGTGACGTCAGTAGATTCTCTGTCAGGGGCGAATTTTTGTTTATTAAGTTCATTCCGATATTTCACCTTGCCGTGTAGGATCTGAACATCTCGATGTTTTCTCCTGTGTTGACGCCTCTGAACTTTGCGGTGCCGTATCAGGACAAAGGTGGTCGCTGCTGTAGCGAGAATAATGTTGACTACAATAGCGACGATCAGCCAGTTCATACGGGGCAGGGTCTCTAGACTACGAGGCATCATATTGATGATGAATTCATAATACATAGAGGAGGAGAGAAAAATGGTAACGATAAAACTGATCTTTTCTCTACCCTCTACGGGGATGAAAAACACCATCAACGTCATCACAGACGTAACAGCCATCGGACCAATGAAATTGAAGATGTAAAAGTCACTCCGTCGCTGTATCCACACATAACAACTGACGTATTGCGCATGCGTCACCTGACTGTTGTCTTCGCGTGTGTACGTCATTTCAAGTTCGGTACAATTGTAACTGAGCAGAATCCAGGCCGCGTTTGTCCCGAAATATTGGCGAATGTCTCCCGATGAAGTCCACCAAGTGGTGATGTTGTGGAGTCCTCTGTCCACGAATGTCAGCGTGCAGTTTTGCTCATCAAACGGGAAATCGTGCAAATCCAGTTTACAAAGCGTCGTGGTGATGGCTGGGATGAAAGCCGACACTTGACCATTGGCGAAAACGTCTATGTATTCCGGAAATTTCCACTGATTAACCGTGGCTATACCCGGAATTTCTATCGTCGGCGTCCACACTAAACTAGAAGAGACTTTCAGGGTGCTGATGCCTTGAAAATTGTCAGGATTCCAACCGATTGTAGGATCATGCCAGGTGATCCAAAAGACCGCGGCGATGGAAATAGATTGGAGAACCTCGTCGAAAAGGACGATCTGAAGCGGTTCGTAAGACAGATAAACGTGTTTGAAATCTGGATAGTAACTGGGTGGAATGATGGTCTCGGGGCTCCTGTCCGCTGTGAGGAGATAGCGAAGACGTAGATAGGCCTCTACGACAGGCTCGGCCGTGTTCTGTGGAAGTGTTACAGTGGCATTGTCTGCTTGGATTGTGGTGGCAATGGCCGAGTAGTCAGTTATTGAATGGACCAGGTAACATAACAGCGCCATGGCTTTGACAGAAAACATCCATAGGTCCTGAGCCGCCATGTTTGAATTAGTCAAGTCCACAACTTTTTATCCTCTTCCCTTTTAAGTCACTGACTGTCGGTGTTTGACCAATGTCTGCGAGAGGCGTAAAACTAGAGAACCTCTTTAGATGAGTCACCCAAGAAGTGACGACATAATTCTGTGGTAAAGTTTCTCATTGAGTCATTGCACAAAAACTTAGTTCAGATTTCAGAACAGAACAGAACATCTCAGAAAATAATAATGATGCATCAATTTCATGTCAGAGCTCACAGCTGTGTTGGTGACAAGTCGACATGATTTCTTTTCGTTTCTCACGTGTCTGTCTTCAGCGTCTCTTCCAGTAAAGTAGTGATCTTTTTCTTCCATACCTGTATGTAAAATCTGCAAACAAAAAGACAAAACTCACTTTTTACAATAGAAATTCACGTTAGTCACGAATATAATAAACTAAACAGCGTAAAGTCCCATAACTCCACACAAGATCAAAATGCGCCCTGTGACCTTCATCACTGGCATCTTCCCAATCTCAGTATCTTGCGAGGTTCTCGCCAGCGTCCACAAGGCAGGGGTCTGGAGTAGTGAATGACGTCACTTGAGGTAACATCTCCCAACAACATGGCAGACAACTGAATACAGGAATAAACTTCCACTGCTCTGTCCCCTCAACTCTACCGTGCCAGAATTGATCTGCAGTGTGGTCTGGTCCAGCCAAGCGGGAGAGTTTCCAATAACAGTTCCTCGCTCTCACTCTCTCTTCCCGTTCTCACAGCCCGCTAACTCGCAATGAACAGAAAATTTCAGCACAAATGGAACCCAGGATGCAAGGCGAATTTGTATTTTATAAAAACCAAAAGATCATTATAAAGACAATTTTACTCAAAACTATTTCTATAAGAAAACGCAGGCAAGACATCGAATTCAGACAGCGTAGCAAATCGATTTTTGTAAAACAATCTGAACACTGTAAAACAACAACTGCTCAGAGAATTCACGAAACTACACAGTCCAATTATGTAGCCGATTTCAATCGAATTCAAGCATTTTGAACAACCTAAAGACAGTTGCAACGAAGTTCCATAATTCACATAGACGATTTCCACTTGTATGACGTGAAAGTTACATTTTCTAATCACAAAAAAAATAATTTTTCACATATTCCAATATGTCAGATACAAGACACGATTAATTTTACCCCCGAACTCGCTTAAAATGAATTGCCCATGCATGTATTTTATATGATGTTATCATTTGTAAATGCATTTCTATGTAACTTTCTCTTGTCCCCGTTTGTCAACAGGTTAGTGATACGGTGATACAAGACAATGTTAACCTTCCTCTTAGCTAAAGTAGAGCTGTAGGCGACATGTAGATACGTGGTGTATTTTACATCTATAAGATTTTAGAATTTCTAACTGCAAAATGTACTTTTCACCGTTCTCAATTTACAGCAGGAATTTAAAAAAAAAAAAAGACAAGTTGGGTCAGACAGTGATCCATAACAATACTACCTTTATTATACTCTTGCACTGAACTCCATTAGCTAGAATTATTCATAACATCATAAATCGTCTTTGTCCCTTCAAGTTGTCAGTCCCGTGTGCTTGACGTTTTCTAATCTTTTCTCTTATCGAACTGTTCACAAACGGAGACATCCGCATCAAACAATGATGAGCCTCAGCGCTTTAAAAAAAAAAAAAAAACCACCCTTGTCTTCAGAAACGGCCAAATATTTTCATCCTTATCAGTCTGAATAAAAATCTAATTTTCAACTAACTGCAAAGTCTGACACCAAGCTTTCTCTCGCCTCTTCTCTTTCTCCCCTCGTCTCTCTCTTCGCCTCCTCCTCTCTCGCTCTCTCTCTCTCTCTCTCTCTCTCTCTCTCTCTCTCATCCGCCCCTAAAGTGGACCAGTGTTTATTTTTGCCTCAAGGTCGACGAATGACGTCATGACCAAGGCCGGTCTGACATTGCCCGGATGTCCAAGTTAGTTTGGGCCGGCAAACATTGTACATGTACATGACAGGGGCAAAAACTCCTTGACGGTAAACATTCTGTCCTATAGACCTGATGTTTCACTGCACATGGGGATTGTAAAAAATAAGCACTTAAAAGTGCTGGTCAGATACAGTCCACGTTCTTTTATAGACTCTTGAGGAGTAATTGAATAATACGACTCGACATTACTAGGTCGTCAATAAACTGATATGAGGCCCATATGTTCACTCCCCCCACCCCCTCTCCCCCATACACACACAAAAATGTTCCCTTTCCGAAAGGTTTATACATGTAGTTTGCAACTGAGTTCAAAGTTACTCACGTTCAAATGAACAGAGCGGTTTCCTTGACCGCTTTGCTTGTTGAAGAAATCAATGAATCAGTTGGGCCAGGTATCTTCGCTCTCAGGAGGAGAAACTTTATATCTTTGTTGTAGGCTCATAATTCATGCGCTCTTTTGGAACATTCTACAGTAAACAGATATGCAAATAGCCCCATTCTGGAATGGCATAGTCCACCGAAGAGAAACGTAATATCTCTGCTATAGTTTTATAATTAATGCACTTTTGTGGGGAGTTCTATGGTAAAGGGAAGTACTTGATGTCTAATGCCCTGATATTCTGGATTTGGTGAAATTTCACCGTTTTGTTTATGTTATTTATTCATAGGATGAACTGGTTTTGTCACACCTTGGACATGACAGATTGACAATTACATCTTCAAAAACAGCAATGTAAACAAACAAACTAACAAACAATTAAAAATGCAAAATAAGATGAAGCCCACGATTAAATAAATAATAAAAAAATTATGGACTAGGCTATTGTTACCAGGTGATCTTAATATTTTAAGTACATGTAAATGTTCGAGGGTCCTGATACCTCACCGTAACTCCTATCCTTATCCTAACCCTAACCTTACCCCCAACCTAAACCTAAATGCAACCCTTACCCTAAATCTAACGCTAATTATATCCTCCTGAAGGGGGGGGGGGGGGGGAACTTCTCGGTTTTGGAGTCTAGAATCTAGATCTAGCATCTGCAAGTTCTAATCCAATGTCCTGAATCAAATCAAATGATGCGATTTGATGGGTCGATAAGGAAAACCTAGTGGCAACAGACCACTGAGTCAGTGCGTAAAACTGTAATGTCTTCCCCAGTTCAGAGATGCCCCATCTTCATCGCTCACCCCGAACCTCCCTCCCCCCCCCCCCCCCCCCCCCTGCTCTTTTTGGCAACAACAGCTTGGCGCCACTAGTATTACGCAAGAAATAAAACAACGATAAGAACAACATAACAGAATCTGTCAATATTTGAATTCTAAACTGCATGAGATTAAAAACCGGAAGATGAGCAAGCGGCCGTTTGAGATACGAGATAAAACATGCACTCACACATACACACAAGTGCACACACTCACACATAGATACACATACAGGCACACACACCCGCAACCAAACACACAACCAAAACTGCTCTACCCAGAATTGAATCTTTAAAAAAAAGAAAAAGAAGAAGAAAAAGATACACACACAAACATACACATATTATACAAAAACAATTTAATCCTGAAACACACACACACACACTACACACATACAAACACACACACAGAAATCTACATACACACTCACACATACACTCACGGACAAAGATGGTCTAATCATGAAGAAACACGATAATTAATGATCTAGGAAACGTTTGCTTGACGAGTAAACTTGCAACCAGGAGGCCTTTCAATCACCGACAGGACATTACCAGCAACCTGACACCACAGACCACAACTCATTCCTTGACAGTTTGTTTGATTGAAGACAACACAGTGTACTGACTGATCAGTTGGCAGAGAAAGCTATTAAAAATTAACCATCCGTTTCATACGTCATCAAGGCTAACTGGGAACTGTTGGGGTCGACATTGAGATCAGATGTAGTGGGACTCCCGGCTTGTTTTGGTGAAATCTTATAATAAAAGTGTTAGTTTTGTAACTTTCTTTCTTTGTTTCTTGGTTCTTTCTTTCTCTCTCTCTCTCTCTCTCTATCTCTCTATCTATCTATCTATCTATCTATCTATCTATCTATCTATCTATCTATCTAT
>JBCEWB010091399.1:0-12453 GCA_039654565.1 Peronia peronii
CCCCCCCCCCCCCCCCCCCCCCCCCCCCCCCCCCCCCCCCCCCCCCCCCCCCCCCCCCCCCCCCCCCCCCCAAGACGAACATGAAAACAAATTATGACAATTAGTGAAATAGTGAATTTCTTTTGGTAAAAGGAAAGCAAAATGTGGGACACAGCGAGGAAAAAAAGCTGAACAAGAATCAAATAGAGGGCAAGAGATTTAATGAATAATTGAAGAAAGGTGAAAAGCAAGGAAGAGAGGAAAGAAGAGAGGGTTTGAACAAGGTACAGAGAGAAAGAGGGAGAGAGGAAGAGATTTGAAAGAGAGAGAGGATCCGTCAGAGAGAACAGAAGAAGAGCGATAGCGAGAGAATGACGTTATGAATGCCCAACAAAGAGTGAAAGAATGAAAGAAAGTGAGGCGGGAAGAATAAGAAGTCCAACGAACGACTTAATTGTGCGAAGAGACTTGTTTTTACTTTTGTTTTCTTTCCAACTCTCATAGGAAGATACAAACTAGCCCGTATAATCACACTGAGAGGGGAGATTTAAGGCGGATTAGTTCCTTAGTTTGTTTCTGTCCGGGAACGGATCCCTCAATTTCAGCGGTAATCAGCGCTGGATGTTAACACTGGGCTTTACACTGCAGGCCCGAACCTAGTGCCATTGCATAACAAATAGCCGGCTATTAGCGGAATTGAACGCATCGGTACACAATGGAAATGATAGCAGTGTAGTCCGATCAGTATCAGATGGCACAAATAACCTCTTAATTTCTTAGTTCTGGTAGGACAGAACAGAAACATGTATCAAATTTTAACAAAATATAGCTTGCACCAAAGTTAAAAGGACCATAGTTTATATATCTACATCATTTATACACTCACCATAACAGTATCTATAAAAAATATTGATACAATGATTTCCGTTAATGTGCAAAATACGATAGGTAAAACTTATTTACGAAAAATTAATGCATGATTTTACAGCTATGGTTTCAAACTCATCAACATTGTGTTATGTCAACAAGAGGTCTAGAAAGTAGAGTATGGCCTGATGGCGTTTCTGGTGCCAAAACACAATGCCCGTTAAAGTAGCTTTTGCTGATATTTTCTAATAATGCCTTCTAAGATTATATTGAAAGAGATTGTACCTTTTTTTCTTTTTGTTTATATAAATAACTGAATAAATTTTAAAGATATCAGAGCATGTGTTCAATCATAATATTAACGGGGAGAAAAAACATGAAGAACGTCTTGCATTATATCATTCTGTTTCCATCAAACCATACATTGAACGCATCATACTGAATACGATACTACCTCTATTCGACC
The DNA here is from genome assembly GCA_039654565.1 of Peronia peronii. Lineage (NCBI taxonomy): Eukaryota > Metazoa > Mollusca > Gastropoda > Systellommatophora > Onchidiidae > Peronia > Peronia peronii. The sequence continues at coordinate 1,313 of JBCEWB010091399.1, forward strand.
TGCATGATACCTTGAACAAACTATGTTTCTCTTAAGCATGATGAAACATAATAAATGCAAATGATATATGCGAAGTTTGATAAAATCCTAGTTTCAAACGATGGGATAGTGGTGAAATTGATTGTGCCATTTGTTTCTGAGAGTCTGTAGTGGTACCACTGACCTAGGGCATTTGGAGTATTATTGAGCTATAGTTATAGTTAAAATAATTGTTTTTGTTGGTATTTTTAGTGACATTTACTATTTTTACCGGTGGCTCTAGTATTATTAGTGGCAATATTGTTCATTTTAATAATAAGTTAATGAATAAAAGGTATAAATATATACGTAAATGAATAAATAAATAAAGGAATAAATGAATACATAACTAAATAAAAAAATAAACAAAACAAACAAAAATTAAAAATAATGAACAAATAAAGAAACAAATAAATACATATTTAAATAAATAAATGAAATTGTAATAAAGAAATGAATGAATGAATGAATAAGGACATAAATACATAAAACAATAAGCAAATAAAATAATTATAAAATATATTCTCCCATAATCTTGAGTTTATGGTTTCATCTATCGTTGTGGCCAAGACAATTTATTTTTTTTTTAGAACGTGGTATCATTGACTTGTTTGCATTACTGCTATACTCAAATGTTCTTTTTTTTATTTTTTTTATTTACGATATTTAGTTTAGCTATAGTAATTTACTGAAACCTCTATATGGATTGTTCAAAGCAAAATACTGCAATGTAAATGAACCTAGCCGATAATTAACAAGCCTAGAACTTGAAATTCTAAAAAATTAATCAGATATTTGTTCATCAGATTAAGGATTTTTCACTGTGACAATACTTCCATACAAGAATATAAAGCTTTATCTTCTAGAGAAATCTAGTATTATGGTGCCCATTCATAGGGTTTATGGTTAAATGTCATCGATTTTTGTTCCACACCACCACTTGTGATCGCTTAATAACATACCAGTATTATCTTTCTATGCCCCTGTGTAATCATATATTATCTCTAATGACATATGAAAATATTTGACTTGAGAAGTGGGATTTTCATACTGGGCTCCACTGAGTACGGCTGTTTTAGGTATAATCAAGCTGGAGCCAGCACTGGAACCAGTGAATCTGAGAAGGATTACTAACACTACAAGCATTCATAAAAGTCAGAAACTATGAAGAAAAGTTTGGGATTTCAGTAGTCCCATTTGAAATTAGAAAAAAAAGTAACCATAAAAGCATCAGTGGATAGCACTACAGTTCCAGTGTATTTATAATGACGCTTAATATTCATGTATTAGAGATGCCTATTTATTCCTAACGGCAATTTATGAAAAGTTCCTGGTTATCACTAGCTCTGAGATAAATGTGATTGAATCGTGAAGTAACAGTTCGTATTCGACTAAGCACAGATTTGGCAATCCCCGGCGGAGTGTTTGTACCCCTGCTAAAAATAGAACACTCGCATATATGTGTTACGCTCCACTACACAATCCCACAATAATAGTATAAAACAAAATGTAGACAAGAACCCGACACCTGAAGTACCTCAGACACTTTCCTACGTCATTAAATCATTAACACGACTCACTACTACTGTTATTTGGATGGCATCTAGGATCAATAGGCTCACAGCGAAGTCTTTTAGTTATATATTTCCTACCCGCCATAACAGGGTCAAACCGAAAAGTCAGACAGACTCATAAACAATGTGGAGTGTTTGTACCCCCTATTCGAAATAGACTCCGGAATTTTCAGCCTTTCGCTTGGTCGGGACAAATCTATTCAAATATAACGAGCAAACCGTTTAGCAGACTGGTTTCTTGGCGCTTAAAGAGTTAGAGTGACATCGGCTTTTCACAGAATGGATATTAATGTAACTAACAATCAGAAGGAGACCAAATGGAAAACATTATTTTAGGTAAATTTCCTACTACGTGATGACCAGGAAGAAAAATGATATGTTTCAAAAAACAAAACTCTGCAGGTTGCTGGGGAGGGGGCAGGGAGGTATAGAGGGGGAGAGAGGGTAAGGAACAAATAGAAAAATTTATACAACTCAGATCTTTGATACATTTTGGGATAATCAGGTATGATTGTTGTTGTTGTTAAAAGCTGCTCCATTTTCTGAAATTTTCTGCATGAAAATAAATGGTCTTGATTATAACGCACTCAAAATGCTCCTTTGAGGAATGTCAACAATATGGCATGATTGTAATTATGAATGAGAAAGAGCGATGGGCGGATGAATAGATGGATGAATAGATGGATGGATGGATGGATGGGTGGATGGATGGATGGATAAATGGACGGATGGATGGATGGATGGATGGATGGATGGATGGATAGATGGACGGATGGATGGATGGATGGATGGATGGATGGATGGATGGATGGATGGATGGATGGATCGATCAATAGATCGATAAACGGAATGGATGATGGTTGGTGTGGTGAATGGATGAATGGATGGATGGAATGGTGGATGGATAATAACAAGTATAAAACACTTACTACTCGTTCTTAAAACCGTAATTCTAGACCAGCATATGCTTAGTTTTAAATCTGATGCGAGTAAAGACTCCTCGATTGTGATTTAATCTACAATCATCTTTTATCGAAATAGCCTGTTGCTGAGTTCTTAATCCCTTAAGATGTATTTGTGTAGACAGCCTTTCCTGGTGACATAACCTTTGCCCAAGCGGATAACACTACAACTGGATTATAGCAGAACGAGCCTGCCGCTTCTCAGAAATAATTAAAAGAAAAAAAAAAGTTAGTCTCAGATCAAATCATCCTCACTCTATTGAACGGCCAGTTTAAAAACAACAACAACAATAACATCAACAACAACAACAACGACAACAACAACGACAACAACGACAACAACAATAACATCAACAACAGCAACAACAAATTTAAAGTGAGCGGTTGCAGTCAATCGGGTCAGCCTTATCAATAAACTATCATCAGTTTGTTTGCTGTTTGTTTTGTCGTTCCTCTTATATCACATGCCTTTAACCATGAGAGCATTTAGGAGTCCATCTGATCTAGGAGTCGCCAATTTGCCAGACAGCTCATAGTGCGGCAACAAGGCATTCATACCACTGCTATCATCCGATACACTTGAAAAGAGACTGTTGCTGATTGAAAATAAACTTTTTTAACGTGTAAACGTTATCACCCTGCTTGGCATAATATAGCCATTATCGTGTTGATGTGCCGTTAAATCCCAGCACAAACAATCCGATACACTTATCAAGTTGCAGTGCTGTTCCTTGAGTTTGCTTGTGCTATTTGATATAATATATATATATGGAGGTGAGTGAATGTATCTTTGCATACATAGTGCGTCTCAGCAGCTGTGAATGGAGTTTCTTTTTGAAGACAAATAAAGTTTATCTTATCTTATTATATATTATTTTATCTACTTGAAGGGTGATTGTCTGTTGCTAATATAAATATTAACGCCATCATAAAAAATTCTGAAAAGTTGATATTTTCTAAAGACACTTCTCGGAATTAAGTTGCTTTTCTTGGGTCAGATGGGCCTCAGTGACAGGGGCTTTCCCCTTCCACCTTTGCCTAGGCCGCTCTCTGACTCCTGAGATCTGACTCTTTCATATTGAGATGTAGATTCTGTTTCGCAAGCGTATAATCAAACGAAACCTTTTCTAGCGCCACGATCAGTTTGCAGTTTTTCTTAGCTCATAATTAGTTTCGCTCTTCAATCATTCTAGACAGTGAATTAGAATGTGAATGAAAGGCTAGCCAACTACTGGCTGGCAATTTTCAGTTTGTTCATTTGCTTGTTTGGTACGTATCGGTAATTGTATTGAAACTATAATGGATCTGATGATTCTAAAACGGTATTTTAAACGTATCTGAGAACTCACCTTTTGCCGTCATCTATTTCTATTATTATTGTTATTATTTTTTTTTTAGTTTGTTTTCGTAACACTTTTTTTTCTTTTCTTGTTCTATCGGAATGTGTTTTGACGTCTCTCGGGATATTCTTAAGAAAGTGCTCAAATGAAATTGTCTAAAACGTTCGATTTGGAAACACATATTTTCTTTCTAGATTACTATTATTATATGTTCTTTCTCCTGAATGGGCCAGAGCTTAAATAAAGAACATTACTAATCATCATGTAAACGAGGCGTTGCAATCGTTTTCGTGGAGTAAAGAAAGATGTGTTAGAAAAGCTACTGTCTGCTCATCACGGAAGTCATCATCATTCAGAAAGGAAGATGAATGTTTCTGAGGCAAACAAAGAAAAAGGCGGACAGTCGGAGCAGCTAATGGCCCAAGTCTTGAGTTTTTGTCTGGTTAGTTTGAATCAAAAGTGTTTTCAGATTGTTGATAAGAAAACGTACAGACATTCCTAGACTTGGTTTATTTCGTCTTTCAACCTCCTTCCTGTGGTTATCTCGAACAGACATTCCTAGACTCTGTTGACCCTCCGAAATGCATAGTGACATTTGGTACATGGTTGGAAACAGTTTCACAAAATGGCACACTGGCATCATGTTGAATGTTATTAAAAAAAAAGAAGAAGAAGAAAAATCAGAGCACATACCTTCAATACAGACCAATATCCCAACAGCACGGGATGTCATTACAAAGTCATAGAAATTCCCCCTCTGTCTTAACGTAACTTAATTGTTTAGCTTTGAAAGGAAGGCAACGTTCTTCCCGACGGAATAAATTAATTCAATAATCTTTTTTTTCCACAGACTCAAAGTTGGATTGAACTGAAAAATTATTAAGAGGTCACTTGTACAAGATAATACTGAATGTAATTAAATTACACCCGGTGGAATTCTTTGAGTTGGCCGGATTGTTCTAATTTGCTGTTTAATTTTTTTCCAGCAAAAGTATTATAACACTATGATTAAAGCCCACAAATATATAGTATAATATACAAATATATAATATAATAGCACAAAATGCAGTTTACTTGTATATATAACGCTTTTGCAAAAGAAAAAAGGGATCATTGTCCTGAGAGATTGTTTTTGAAAGATCACATTTCACAGTTACTTTTTTGTTCAGATCATTGTCGTATCAGTCAACTACCTTAGATATGGGAATGTTGAAAATGCATTAGTACTCGTATGCAATACAGCTGGAATGATCACTCTGAGCAAGAGACTGCCAGAGGCTATACTTGAAACTCTCAGTTTCACCACTGATATTCCTTTTGGTTTGTTTTATTTTATTTCATTTCATTTGATTCTTTTTTTTTAAATTTGTTTTTATAGTGTCTGAAATGTATAAGACATATAAAATCATGGCATTGATGTAATTATCGTACAGGAAATAACATCGGCATTGGGGCTGATGGGGAAACTTTCGTGAGACCAATGTTAATGTTTGCTAATCGTGGAAGTCATAACTATTCAGAGAGGGAAATAAATGTGTTGGCTATGGGTGGTCGAGACAGCCTTGGGATGGGGTCACTGGCGGCTTAATGCTGACCTCTCACCGCTGGGTTTGTGTCCTCCCTGGGAATGTTGTCATCGATTTTTTTTTTTTTTTACAACTGTTTGTTCTCATGAAAAAAAGATAATTTATGGGTGGATGAATGAGTCAGAAGGAAAAATGTTTGAAGAAGACGATAAAAAATAAAGGAGGCGATAAAGAGTTGGGAGGTGGGGGAGGGATTGGAGGGGGGAGGGGAGTGAAGAGGCAAAGGAGAGCGTGCAAGCAGTAAGGTTAAGTACCAATTGTTCAAAAGAAGAAGAAACCAAGAAAACAGAAAACATCAACATTAATGAGAGGCCTGAGATGGTCTGCTTTCACCGGCCAAAATGGTGGCGTGGATCTCTAGCCTAGGAAGGAGCGAGCCCAGGAGGACCAGGGGACGCAATTTGAATGACACTGAAAATTATCTCCCCCTTGCCCTGACCGGCCAATGAAGATTTCAGGCCATGCGCAGGACGCGGCTCGTTCGTCGTTTGTCCATGGAGAGATGCAATTAAAGAGAAAAAGGACCCCCGTTTCCTTTTGAAAGAAGGGGAGGTCTTTTCTCTCTAGTCGCTGTAGTATTGAACGCTTGCGTGTGTGTTGAAGGGGGAGATGAGTGGAAGGAAAGAGTGAAGTGGAAGTGTACGAAAAGAGGAAGGAAAGAGGGAATGGGAAGATTTAGTTTGGAAGAAATAAGAGAAGGAAAACGTGAATTTTGTCCTTGGGGGATATCCATTCCTTTCTCTCCTTCCCTCACTCATTCGTAACGCGTGGGTGTCCTCAATAGTGAGTTAATGGGAATTAATAGGAGTGGAGAAGGAGGTGAAAGAAGAGAGAGAGGGAAGAGATATCGGTTCTGCAGAGAGAAGGACAACAAGATGAATGTTGTCCTTGGGGTACTCATTTATTCATTCCACGCCCTCTCTCACTCAGTCTCTCTCTCTCTCTCTCTCTTTCTCCTTCCCTCTCTTAGCTATCTCGTTCACTCGTTGGCTTTCACTCGTTCTTTGGCTCAAAGACTTGTGGATGCTCCCAGTGGTGCTAGATGGACCCGAGCTACAAGTTATGACATGCATACAAGTGGAATTCACAATTTGGCCCATCACAAATAAAAAGTGACTTCTCTTTTGTTAAACGGTGTGCTCTCTTCACCCAGCAATGATTTAATTTCAATTTTCACTGGCATGCCTCGAGTATGAGGGTTGTTGTTAAGTTGACCCTAGCAGTTCCAAGGGACCCACCAATACAAATACTTCTTCATTACAATTTGCATTTGAGTTTCTATCAAACAGTATACAATATGCTTGTCTCATATTGCTGTTTAACTCCTAAGCTGTCAATTTTTGTACACGGATAATTGTTATTACAGAAACATCAGAGCAGTCTTTTCTGGCACTGTCACGGTTAACTTTTAGTGTACGGCGTACCTTCTCGTATGTTGAATAGATTTTAGCCATTTTGCAGGTGCAACACTCGTTAATATTATTTTGGTTAATTGTTTTTGCATTGCTCATACATGCATATAAATAATAATTAAAATAAATAAATAAATGAATAAACAAACAAACAGATAAATAAATAAATAAATCATTCTACATTCACTTTTGAGAGTTATGTGGATTTCCGATTTCCAGTACTTTGATGTCATGAAAACGTTAGCTTCCAAATGTGGAATGGCGTAGGGGACTGCGAGAGTTAAGAGAAAAACCTGATCTGCGAGAGGGGGAGGGAAGGATAGGAAGGCGAGGAAGGGTGGGCGTAGTCCAAGTCTTGAAGTGTTTTTAAACAGCATTCTGTCATGTTGTCGTCGCTGTTATTGTCATCGTTTGTCTAAAGTGCCAGCAATCAAGGGATAGCATCTACTTGAATTTTCCTTTAAAGACATTGAAATGACATATCAAGTCTACTTGATCAAAGAAGAGGTGTGGATAAGAGAAGCCATTGAAGCGTAAGATGAATAAGAAAAAAAAAAAAAAAACAGGAGCAAAAACAAAGAGTGACAGCAACAAATACTCAGGGAACGGTGAGAGCTTTATCAGGCTGAAACAGCAGCCTCAGGTACTCCAAACCGATTGCTACACACGCACGAACACACATATACACACACATTCCAACGCCACTGCAGGATTCAAGAATCATTATAATTCTTTATGGAATCACCCATCCCAATATGTATGGGCATTATCATCATCATCAATTTACTGGAGTGTCGGTCCGTAACCGGTATTTTATTAAGGACATAAAAATGAAAAGAAAAGAAAAGATTTAAATTATTATTTTCGACACTAGTTGGTTCTTCTATCGTTATCATTATCATGAAAGAGAAATGTCTTTAAATTTAAAACATAGGCTTTGAATAGACAAATAATATAATATAGTAAAAGAAAGGAATAACCATCTGAAAAATTGAGAAGTTAAAATTTAATACACTGATGATAGTGGCCAGATTTTCGAACCCGATTGGTTCTTAGTCAAAGTAGCAAAAAGTCCGGAACTGTCAACTCACTCAAAACACAGAAATCAACAAGAGGCAAATATGAGGGACTAAAAGTAAAACGATGAAAATGTATAAAATAGGCGGAGAAGCTTTTCCCTTCACCCACATCATCATCATTTTATAGAAGTGTCTTTGAAGAATACGAGGACTCTCAACGGGTATTTTGATAAATCCAACATGCTTGCGGACCGGAGATCAAATTCCACGAATAATAGTAATAGGGACATCACTAAGCGAAGAGGTAGGAGTGGAAAACACAAGCTGACATCATCATCGTCATCGTCATCATTTTATAAAATATAATAAGACTGTCAAACCGGCAACTAATCAAACAATTGAAAAAAAAAAAAGCAAATAACATATACAAAGAACTTCATATTGATGTTTAATACTCATCATCATCATCATCATCATCATCATCATTTTACGAAAAGTGTCTTAAAATTAAGACGACTGTCCATCGGCAACTAATCAAATACATCAAAAAAGTTGAAAAACTTAGAATTGAGTTAATAAAGTAAACTAGTATCGCTAGCCAAATTTTCGAGCCCGCTTGGCTCTTCGACGGGGCAATAATGAAAACATATAAAATGTAAATAGCGTATTGCTGTACACGAAAGGAAATGTTAATTAAATGATTTGTTTATTGTCATCATCATCATCATCATTTTGTAGAAATGTTTAGAAGTATAAGACACAGGCCGTCATCCGGCAACTAACTAAATACATATATAAAAATTTATAAACAGAGAATCTGAAGAATTAATAGATTATAATTGCTGAAAATATGGGACCGTCAATTTTTTTTTTTAGCATGCTCAGCTCTTCCTCCTCATCATCATCATTATCATCACCACCAGCATCACTTTACTGGAGTATCTTCAAAGATCACAATGACTGTCAACTGATTACAGATTTTGTGTTTTACAAGTCCACAAATATGAAAAAATAAAGAAATTTCCAAATTTTCGAACGTGGTTGGTTGTTCTCCTGGACAGGTAAAGATAACAGAGTTGAAGGAGTACAGTCGTTGTCTTTTATATCTTTCACTTTGCCAATGTCGTATAAGGAATGCTGGCACAGAAGGCAGGAATGGATCATGTTTTCAACAAATCATTTAACAGCAGTCACTGGCGCATGCAATACGTGATGTCGAAGCGGCGCGCCTGGTTAGTCGAAGCGATAAGTGGGAGTTTGAAAGGCGTTATCAAATTATCTGAACTATCATCGTCGTCATCATCATCATCATTTTCCAGAAATGTCTTAAAGTCTGAGACAAAAATCTATCAGCAACTCATCAAATACAACAAGCAAAAAAAGACAATATGAAAACTTGATGTTGAACAAACAGATATCAAAAACCACATTTTCGAACTCACTCGGTTCTTCATTAGGACAATAAAGAAAACATATAAAATGTAAATAGGGTATTGCTGCATAAGAAAGAACATGTGAATTAAATGATTTGCTTATTGTATAGGAGATGACTTTCATTTTTCCTTTTCAAGTAAATAAAATAGTATATTTTTAGAATTTGAATTTTACACCCTCTGATTTACAATCTTATGGTCAAACAAAAATGTAAGATTTTTCAGTTGTCAGTCTTTCATATTCGTTTGTTGTGTATAGCTTTTAAACATTTGTCCCTAAACGTGACATCATCGAACACCATGCTGTCTTTTACTTTGGAAATAATTGTGCTCTTCTTTTGATTACGTAGTAAGGCCAAAACCATCAGCTTAATACCAAAGAGTGAATTACAGGAATCCCCTAAGTACAAGCACAATAAAACAACAACCCAAATGCACAGTTGTGAGTAGGAATGTCTAAATCTCTTGAAGGCGGCAACTAATCAATTACGTCAAAAAGAAACAAATAATACTATGAAGAACTTGATATAGTTAGAAATTGAACAAGCAGGCATCACTCGCCACATTTTTTAACCTGGCTGGCTGTTCTTCAAGGCAGTCATACACTATTATCACCATCAGTTTATAGAAATGTATCATAACTAGAAGAGAACCCACGGCCTCCGTGGGAGATTTTTTTAATGTAACCCTGTGACTTAAAGTGTATGACAACCCGTGCGCACTTTGATGTAGATATTTGGTTGATTAAACTGAATGTTACTCAAAGAAAACGTGTTCTGAACGCTTCATTCTATCGGACGTACAACTGGGATCAAGCATCCTGGCGAGTTTATCATTCAATTATTATCGCATTTTTAGAATAGCGTCAAAGATAGTAAGTTTTTTTTTCGGGTTTATGTACATAGAAACACAGATCCATATGCAAGAATATTGTGTGCCAAATGCCATACGGATCCATTCAGCAGTTTTCGAGTCCATAAGCTTATTGTAGGTTTTGTTGCAGTTTTATGGTATAGATTTAAGATACGGACTGTCAACCGGTAACAAGCTAAACTACGTTAACAGAAACAAAAAATAACCTGTAGAACTCGATATGTTAACAATTGAAAACACGATGGAACTTGCCGGACTTTCGAACCTGCTTGATTCTTCTTCAGGGCATATCATCAACATCATCATTGTCTTTTTCCGCTTATTTCCGCTTGCCCTTCTCCGCTGATCTCTGTGACGTCTTAATGTCATAATAAATTTCAATTTCGTCTTCTTTCGCTCCTCCCTCCCCCCTCCCTTTCCCCCTTTTCTTCCCTTTCTCTCTTCATATTCCTTTTTTTAATTGTCCACATTTCTCCACGTTTCTTCTATCATCTTCACCATTGCCCTGTTCCCGCCACCCCACCCCACCCTTCATGCAACTCACGTTCCCAAAGCAATTCCACCCCCTCCCCCTCCCTCCCATCCCTTCTTCTCAGCCACCTCTTTCTCATTTCGTTCTCTTTCTTTCTCATCCGCCCCCTTTCTTATTCTTTCTTTTCTTTTTTTCTGTTCCTTTCAGCTGTCCCAAGATCTCCATAACGTTTTATCAATATCATTATTTTTCTGGCAATGCCCTCCTCTTTCCTCTCTCCTCCGATTGTTTCTCTTCCTCTTCCGACATTTGTACACATTGCTTTTATTACTTTCACTTTATGTGCTTCACGTATGTGCATATAAATATATTATCATGCATATGTATGTATGTATGTATGTATGTATGTATGTATGTATGTATGTATGTATGTATGTATGTATGTATGTATG
>JBCEWB010091409.1:0-12453 GCA_039654565.1 Peronia peronii
TCTATCTATCTATCTATCTATCTATCTATCTATCTATCTATCTATCTATCTATCTATCTATCTATCTATCTGTCTCTACCTGACTATCTTGTCTATTATGTCAAACTATCCATACAATCTTCTGGCTGTCTCTTCACACGTCCGGTCTTCTGTATGTCTGTTTGTCTGTTTGTAAATCTCTTCACTCGTCATGGGGTAAGTGATATTTTCTGATCACCTCCTCTCTGATTTTTACAAAAATGATCTCTGTCTGATGGATGTGCATTGTCTGTCTGTTTGTCTTTCGATCACATAATTTTATTTAGAGAAACCGCAAAAAAAAACAAAAAAAAACAAATAAAAACCTACATAACTTACGCATGATCATCTTCAAAAATGTCCCTGTCGTCCAAAGTATTTTGAAGCACTACCTGCGGTAGCCAGATTTCTCTGGTCAGTGGATGAAGTCGAGACTGACCACTGTAGTCCGCAGGATTCCACTGGAGGAGCTGTGGTAGATAATTACATAACGAAGAATAAATTTTTTTAATTGACGGATGTTCCTGAATGAACGATTGATACTTTGAATTATCATTTTTTTTTAATCATATGAAATGTTTGAATACTAACGACACAAAAGCTATACTATTTTGATAAACTATTAGTTGCATAGTACTGTAGTATGGTTCCCTTTCGCCAGAGGAATAATAATTATCGGCTTTAAATGTTAAGTTAAAACAAAAAAAGTAATGTTTACTCTATTTTTCTATCTTATCATTCTTTGCCTAGCTTTGATATTTAAAACAGTGACATAATTTCTCGATTTAGATGATAATTTTGTAAGTGATATTGCTTACATGGAAAGTAAGCTTTCTTTTTCATTTTTTTTATTTATCAAATACTGTGTTGTGGTCAATCTTCTTTGTGTGGCAGTGCAAAGCATTATACGCTAACTCGTCTTTAAAACTTATTAAGTTCAAACTTGGCCATACTGATTTCAGTCTTAATTACAGTCACCAGAGCACTCACCTCGTCTATCCATGACATCTGGAGAAAACCATTGCAGTGAAACTGTTCTTTGACATCATCCACTTCCACTATGGACAACAGATGAAAGGACACATTGACCAGAGTGGACTTTGACTGGTTGATGGCTGGTCTGACCCGAGAGCTGTACACATTTGACGACATTTTATCTTTAAATATCCGGAGTGTATCGTTAGGAGTTTGGCCATAACATGTGTCCAGCAATCTCAGACAGACACAGAAATTCACAAGAAGTTTACAAGTAAAACCTTGTCTGTTCCTCACATGCATAATGGGTGGACACAGGTTACTCCTGATATAGTCCAAAATCTTTTAAGATACCGCATACATAATGTCCGATGTTGTCACTGTTATGAGGTATAACTTTTATATGCTCAGACTAACCATATTCCACTGGTTCTAAAGACCTGAAACGTTTACAACTTCTTGAAATATTCTCGTTTAGCAGTGATGCATGATTAAATCCTCCTAAACCGAGGGACGAAGGAATGGCTCTACTCCTTAGCATTTAGAGACTCAATTATTTTATTGAACGTAAACAGTGCTTCTTCATTGTCACTGAATCGCTTCCTTCTCATTTGATCTTTGACTGACGAGAATAAGGAAAAGGTCAGAAGGAGTTAGGCCGGTGAGTAAGGCAGCCGTGAAAGAGATTTTACGTTTTCAGTCATGTTTATGTTTTTCGAGCACGTATGTTATCGTGGTGCAGCTTAAGCCCCCCGGGTGCCCGCCGTCAGATATCTTTATGCCCACTCCTAAAAGGCCTTCGCTAAACAGTTTTTATATACCATAGGACAGTAACAGTTCTTTGTTCTTTTCAGGAATTATTATATGGTCACATTTTCAAAAAAAAAAAAACGACAACCAAAAACGCCAACATCATTTTACCACTGCTCTGAGATCGCTTAAATTCACAAGTAGAGCGTCTCCAGCACCCCCTCAACACATTCTTTGGTTCTTGCATTCAGGATTGCAATTGTGCCCCCATGTCTCGTCTCCAGTCATGACCTTACACACAGACCATGACCGGCTTCCGTCATATTCTCGAAGTTTTGACAAAACTCAGCACTAGCCCTCTTCTGATCCTCAGTCAACACATGGGTTACCCATCGAGCACAGAACTTCCCTAGCTTTAAGTGTTCCAGTAATATTTTATAGACAGCAAGGGATGAAAGGCTAAGTTCGTTCTGTACCTCCTCATATGCTATTCTCCCGTCTCTATCCACCAACTTTTGCACAGTTTCTACGTTTTCATTTGTAGTTACAGAGACGGATCTTCCAGGAAAGGGGGCTTCTTTGCTGGTCTTTCTGCCATTTGAACATTCCTGACATCATTAAATTGTAAACAGTTCATTTGGATGGATGGATGGATGGATGGATGGATGGATGGGTGGATGGATGGATGGATGGATGGATGGATGAATGGATGGATGGATGGATGGATGGATGCCGGGGGCAAACTCTTCAAATGTTGTTTGCTGATCCAGACATTCCATAACAGTTAAAACCGTTTTGTAATCATACAAAATCATTGCTCGAAAGTCACGAGCGTCTAGCTCCATTTTTGATGTTCGAAGAGGCCTTAGCTCACTTCACACTTCCGGTTAAAAATATTTTATTTTTGTTGAAAAATTTTGAAAAACAAATTATCTCATAAAGCATTTATGCACACAGCTGCCAAATCTGAAACCAGTAAACCAGTAGAAATAGGTAGGTCCGAGCATATCAAAGGTATACCTTGACGTGAAACAAAAGCACTCAGTTACTAGAAGCCTCTGGCCTAATAAAATTACCTGTTTTCTTTCACCGATGTGTCATTTTATTTTGTTGAGTGATTTTGAAAGGAGCGCTGTAGCCTATAGAAATTGAATAAAGAAACTCTATGGTATGAATTGACTCTCCTGAAGGCAGAGAAGAACTTGAGCCCCGAGTAAGGGACACATGAATTTCAAATCACCAAATTAAATCCGATTCTGAAAGGCCGTTTTTGGTCTACACCAATTCGCCACACTCTAGTAAGAAAGGATTTGACAATATGGTGTTATAGTTAATAATGAAATACAAATTATTATTCTTTTCTCTTCATTAAGTAAATCAAGATCACATGTCGTCCTTAACCACTGCTACCTATAAGTTGTATATACATATCTGTATAGTGTCATAATGTGGGGAATGAATAAGGCCACAGTGTCATCGATTGTTGCGAGGCCTTTATAGTGCAAGTCTGTCAAAGAGAACTGGCCTAATGTTCAGCCCTGCTCCGATAATAGTCTGTACATGAGCATTACAATTATTATCGTAATAAATAAAAATCAAATAAAACATTTCATGTTAGATAAGAAATCACTAATCTTTGGAATAGGAAAACTGCTGCCTTTCAATATCAGCTTCCTTTATACCAAATAGGTATCTTCTTCATTTGATGTTTATTGTCACTTACGTTTGTCTGTGAGAATACGTTAGTGAACATGGAAATGGAACTTGTCTGGGGAACCCAACCACAATCATAAAGAGTGGGATGAAAAATTTATGTGAAGGTGGTGTGAGCAGTTCAGGGGAAGAATGAAAGAGTCGTCTAATCCCAGGACAGTAATAGAACGCGCTGGTACGGACATGGCTGATATAATACCAACTGCGATCAATACTGAAATAAAGAGGATCATGGTTGAGCACTATCATTGAAATTAAATGATAATGTCTTCATGTTCTAGCCATAGAAAGGCAACAGGGCTGGTCACAATTTTGTCATCAGGTTCCATTATTAAACACAGTCTAAAATGAGTCACAATAAATTTCATAAATAAGCTCAATATGTCCTCATGTTTTCAACAGCCTGGAAAATATTAAATCATCCTTCAAGACTTAGCATCTTCCTTATTTCACAACGGCTTCGATTCCAGGCTATTTATCTCTAATACTGGAAATTCGCCACTCTTGCTTTTTTGTTCTTTCTTTTGCCAAGCATACTACTACTACCAGTGTAGGGTTTTTCCGCTACGCAGATGGTTGAGGCATTCTGTCTTCTGGATTGGTACCGTGGTGACTTGTAATAAAGATAAGAGTCCTAATTCCTGGCCTCAGATCTTCAAAGTATTATTTCATTCAGTTTTTTAATCAAACATTTCGGTGCGTTGCTCACGATAATATCACCGTAGTTTCAATGTTGAAACTTTAAATCCAGTCTGGGAATTGTCCAAGGGCAATAATGGTCACAGATCAATTCCTTTGGAAATATCATAGATTTAAATTTGAACTGATCAATACATCCTTATTACAAACATTGAACTGTTCTCCATCTTTTGCACTATTTTTGCTTATATTGATAAATGTGAAGACATGTAGGATATAAGATAATTTATACTTGATCGTTCTCCCTTCTGAGGATAACATTTAACATGGTCTGCATCCATGTTTAAATATTTTTACATTACTTCACTTCTCTTGGAACTATGATTATAGAACTTACCTACTACATCTGTCATACACACATCTTACACATCCTGCCACGCTCCAGCAGAATCAATATGAACAGTTACCAATGGAAAAATAAAAACCCATGCTCCGTCAAAGAACTAGGTACTAGGTACATAAAGTCTGAGAGACTGATTTTTTTTTTTTTTTATATCCTGGAAGCTTTTAAGTCGTGGTCACAATCCAGTTAATTATCGTCCATAAATCTGTCCTGTACTCGGTTAGTTCGTTGATATAGAGAAGAGATTCAGCCAGTCTATTGTAAAAAATATCTTTATGTTAAAGTGATAATAAAGACATGCTCAAATATTTCCTTTCGACACTGACTTATACAAGATTAGTTCGCATAGAGTTACTTCTATTCAGCGACGGCTGTATAGCCTATCTCTTCGTTTTTACATTTGCTTTATAGAATCGTATGCTTTCATTTTTCAGAAATTCTGTGGTTACCACCAATCGGAGCAGAGGGGCGGCCAGGGGTTGTGTTTCTAATGTTATTACCTCTGAAGTGCGCATAAAGCTCCTTGATCACCGACAGTGGAATAGGCCTTAAGGTACAATTCCCTAAGCAAAATAAGCGCAGTCGATTTCACAATTGTGAAAGAATAAAAAGGATCAATATACAATGAACTTTTTTCAAAATATTCAGGGAATCACAGAAGCTGTATGTACAATGACTATATGTGCACAAAAAAGAATGTTAACTTTAAATTGGTTAGATAGGAAGTGTAATAAATGACAGAAGGCATATCGATAGCCTCATGATCTTAGATTTTACCTGTCTCAGGCCAAACTCTCTGCGATCTGATGGTGACTCCAAGGGTTTAGGCCTTGCTAATTTGCTGACCACGGCAGATTCTGTCAAGTGGGCAAACTTTCTGTTCTAGAGAAGATTGAAGATCATCCAGTTTGACACAAAAAATATAATTCAACATCGATTTATTTAAGTTATTTTATGATATGTGAATTTGTATCATTGATGACAAGGAGTATGGCCTTAATATCATTTTGGTCCTCCTGGTCGTTTAACATTTAAAAATATTATTATTTTTTTAAAAAAAGAAAGAAAGAAAAAAAGAAAAAGAAAAAAAGTATGGTATTTTTTTTTTAGTTGTAGAAGGCCAAAAATTAAAGGGGTTCATTTTTATTGTGTTCTATTGGCGATTAGGCTAATATAATCATCAATTTAAAACATAAAAAAAAGACAAAATGGGAGAATAAAAAAGAAAGAAAGAAGGAAATAACGAAGAAAGGAAAAGAAAGAAAGAAAGAAAGAAAGAAAAATATTGGGGGAAAAACAGTGACATGAGGAAATGTTATATTTATTATATTATATTGTCAAGTGCACTTTCTACCTTTAAATTTTAAAAGCGAATAAGGCAAAAATAAATCTTTTCATGTTAAGAAAACAAAATCAAGGCTATTGCTACCAAGAGGTCAAATATCCCCATGGTGTATTGCTATCAGATGGTCTTGTTACCGTAACTAAATGTTCCAGGGTACTTGAATAAAATCTATATCTCATATTAATTCTTGTCGCAATCCTAACCCTAAATCTAACCCTAATCCTAAATCTAATCCTTACGCAACTCTAACCTCATCATAATCTTCTTGAAGCCATTTGGTCTGATGTGGAACGTCTCCCTTCTGGAGTCTAGAATATTGGCCTATAAGATCTAATCCAATTTCCTGAATCAAATCAAGCAATGCAATTTGATTGGTCGAAGAGAGAAACCTGATCGCAATAGACCACTAAGTCTATTTTGACCACCTCCTCCCAAAGGCAGTGAGTCAACAAACAGTACAAAATTGCATGGGATATTTGGGGAAGTTTACGAAAAGCACTTACCCATTGCACGTATCTACTCATACATCAACGACAAATGCAAATACGCACCTATTCAAACAGACAGAAAATCATACGTGTCAAACCGACGCAAGACAGGATACAGAAAATACTTTCAATAAATTTTCATAAGTGACCAATTTTAACCACTTTTCTTAAAAACCGATGTGTTTTCCATGGAAACGGGCACGATATCAAGGATTTCTGTTGTCGCATTTCACTGAGCCATCTCTTGCTGCTTTTTTCATTTCATGCATCTACATCTGGGAAAATGATTGAAATGTTGGTCGTGCACTGTGATTGCTATTTGAAACAGAGTGAAGCGACAAGACGTCATACTCTAAATAACCGAACACTCCCAACGGTTTCATTTCTTACATCAAGATAAGAATTCAGTAAACTGGCGTTTCCAACCATAATTTTTCGAAGCTAAATTTACCGAGAATGTCGTGCAAAGATCTCTGTCGCTTTGGACTTCTCTATATTTTTCATTTTAAATTTTACTATGTTTTTATTCCCATACAATTATATTGGAAGAGGAAAAAAAAAAAGAAGAAGAAGAAGAAGGAAAGAAAAAATCCAAATTCAAGGGGAACAACACTACATTATTTCTCTTTCAAATGTATCAGAAATAAATACACAGAATCAATAACTAAGCAAGTCGATTTTCTTTTCAATGTCAATCATTTTGACGTGTTAAAATTTATCCTTAATTTTTCAATTACCTGCGTTTTTAGTTTTTACCCGTAACATCTCCGGCAGGTGATAAAAATTTGTGAAAGGCATCACAGACATTATCTTTCGCATTTATCTATGATTTGATCTCTGTCAATGTCGTAAGGAGCCCTTCGAAGATGAAACCACTTGCCTTCTCCAGCCTTCTCAGGTTTCCACCTCCCTTTGGGAATCAGCAAAATCTCATTCCCTGTGTACTCTCGGAAGTTGCTTTCCCATTTCTTCCTTTGCTACCTCGCCTGCGGCTGCCTCTGACTAGGTAATGTAAGATAGTTTTTGCTAGGCCTGAAGATCGAAGAACATGACCGTATCATCTCAGTTTTTGTTTCTTCACTATTATGGGAAGACTCCTGTGATCTATAGCTTTCCGAATACAGATTTTACATCGACCTGCAAATCTTGTGTCCCAGCATGCTGTTCCGAAAAATGATAATAATTAGTTTACCAATGTCTAAATGCTTCACTCTGGTCTTAATCCCTGATCTATGCCTGACATATGGTTGCTTATTTGATGTCTTAAAGTACTGGCGTCTTCAAGAAGTCTGCTGACATTCTTAGAGGTAAATGAAAGGTTGATCAATGTCTTTAGACTGGGGGAAAAACACCATTTTTGTAAAAATTTGTAAAAAAAAAAATTTGTCCTCGTTACCGTCTGTGTTCATGTCTGCAGTTCTGTTATTTCATTTTTTTTTTAACAAGAAATTGTTGATCTTTTCTTGTGTGTATGATTATATTGGTGTGTATGTGATTGGGTGTGTGTGTGATTGGGTGTGTCTGTGCTTGGGTGTGTGTGTAATTGGGTGTGTATGTGATTGGGTGTGTGTGATTGGGTGTGTGTGTGTGATTGGGTGTGTGTTTGATTGGGTGTGTATGTGATTGGGTGTGTATGTGATTAGGTGTGTGTGTGATTGGTGTGTGTGATTGGGTGTGTGTGTGATTGGGTGTGTGTGTGATTGGGTGTGTGTGTGATTGGGTGTGTGTTGTCTATCTTTTTGTCATTTCTTTGTCTCTTTGACTCCTGTCTTTCAAGGTTTGCCTATATTAGGAACTGCGAAACTTTACAACAAAATGAAACGGTTTAGTCAAGTTTAAATACTTTTGTTTCTCTTTTTTAAACAATATGATAAAATCTAAATGCAAAACATTTTTTTTGATAGCCTTGAATACTTAATTCTGAACCAACAACTCAAATGGTTGGAATGAATGTTATCAATGAAATGATCACCGCTCTATGATTATTCTACGCAATACAAACAAGTGCACTAAGCCCGTTTCTTAACTGTTTAAAGAAAAGCATAGTGAATCCGTATACATTGTAGGCAATGTGGGTTGTGCCAATGGTGAATATTAATTTTGATCCTCCGCTGTTACAGGTTTGTTCCTGAATAAAGGCTTAGCTTGATACAAAGTGATGGCTGCCTTATACAAGGTAGATTGCGAAGCCTGTGACGTTGTAGTTATATTGGTGTGTGATAAAATCTATCTCAAATGTCATTCCTGGTCTACATGCGTGCAAAAAAAAATATGAATAAATAAAAATAAATAAAAATACAGCAACAAAAACAGCAATATTAAGTTGCATTTGCTGTAAGGAACCGCATGTGCAAACTCCATTTTCCCAGAATAATGGAGCTTTCTTTCTCTGTCTCAACCACCTCTCATGTCCACCTCCTCCCCCTTCCCTCCACTCTTCTAGGTAAAGCATTCCTAGAAAATCTTTGCTTACATTTCGTACATTGTGCAAATGCAATATCGTATTTGAAAGGTCATAGTACAATATCTTTCCGTCAGGACTTCAACAACGAGAGGGCTGATCTTTTAATATTGTGTTTTGTTGGCCTTTTTTCTAATTGTGATCCCCCAACCTTGCAAAACACACCTACATGTTTTTACTACAAGCATTTCAAAGTTCCCCTTTGTAATAATCTATAAAAAATGGAATGAAAGTGACAAAACAAAGACTTACTATTCGATTCACACGTTTTAATATGATTTGGTACTGTCCACCACTATCCATTTGGAACTTTCATAAATGATTATTGAATAAATACCATCATTGGGCACAATATGAAATACAATTATTGATTTATTACACCATTTTTTAAAACAACAACAATAATAATAACTACATACAACAATAACAACAACAAAACAAAACAAAAAAACAAACAAAACAAAATTTGTACAACTCCAAGTGATCTGCCTAAAATTTCTTTAAATCATTGCCAACCCTGACTGGAATGTTTTACTCTTCTTAAATGCAAGATAAAGATAGATATATGTTCACGTAAGTCACGGCACCTCAACATTCCCTATATAAATAGGGCGTGGGAGGGGGTGAGGGGGAGGGGGGAGGGGAGAGTCATGGGTTCTAAAATACGGTTTTCATTAAAAAGAAAATGGACTTCATATTTTTTTTTCTTAAACATTCTGCTTTTTCTGAATATAAGAAAGGTATTAAAAAGCTGATCTGTCCGTTCAAAGGTACTGAAAGGGTGGTCATTCAAGTTTGACCCTACCTACTGCTATCCAGGTCCTCGCTAAATCAGGACTCTATAGTTTTATGCATTGGTAGATCACCAATGTATCGCTGGCTACTGACAAATGTCTGCATTTAAGACTTGGTTATGAATTCCTCCATAAATACTGGCAGAATGAATGCCTCAAGGACCCTTGCAGACACTATGAGATAAATTACTTGGCTAGTTCACTCTATGTATTTAAAGCATTGTTTCCTTTGAAGTAGTATTCTTCACTTTTTTTTCTTTTTTTTTTAATAAATATTTGATGACACCAGCCAATAATCACTCAAACTGCATTCGATAGAAGAGTTTTCAAGCTTTAAGGAAGTACCAAATTCATCTTTGTATCTCTTCACAAGCCAGGATATTTGCAGCTGAAGGTGTGAATTACTTGCTTTTTTACTCTATATATTTAAATCACCCGTTTTCCTTGAAAAAAACTGTCTTCAGTTTTTTATCAGAAAATAGCTATTTAATGATACCAGCCCCTCATCACTTAAATGGCATTCGACAGAATACAACTTAATCTTTGAAATGGTACCAAATTCATCGTTGTAACTGTTCACAAACCTGAGTTATTTTGTGTGAATGATTTGCTGTTTCACTCTATGATGTATTTACAGCATTGTTTCCCTTGAAGTGACTGCCCTCACATTTTTTTTCAGAAAATGAATATTTGAAAACACCAGCCCCTAATCACTCAAACTGCATTCGACAGAGGACAACTTAAGCTTTAGAATGACATCAAACTCATCTTTGTATCTCTTATCACAAACGCGATTTATATGCAGTTGAAAGTGGGAACAACTTGCTAGTTCACTCTCTCTATATATTTAAAGCATTGCTTCCCTTGAAGTGAGTGTTCACACTTTGTTTTTCAGAAAATGAATACCTGATGACACCAGCGCTCCTAATTACTCAAAGTCAAACTGCGTTCTATAGAAGATAATTTAAAGTTTGACATGGTACCAAATTCATCTTTGGATCTCATCACAAACCCAAATCATTCTGCAGTTGAAGGTGTAAATGACATGCATTTTCACTTTATGTAATTAAAACAATATTTCCCTTGGAGTAACTGTCTTCATTTTGTTTTTCAGGAAATAAATATTTGATGACACCAGCTCATAATCACTCAAAGTGCATTCGATAGAAGACCTTTTATCTTTAACATAGTATCAAGTTCATCTTTGTATCTCTTCACAAACCTAAATTATTTGCAGTTGAAGGTGTGAATTACTTGCTATTTCACTCTATATATTTAAAGCATAGTTTCCCCTGAAATGACAGTCTTCAATTTGTTTTCAGAAAAAAAGTATTTGAGGACATCAGCTCCCAATCACTCAAATTGAATTCGATAGAAGACATTTCAAGCGGACCAAATTTATCTTTGTATCTCTTCACAAACCCGAGTTTCAACCTTGCAGTTGAAGGTGTGAATCATTCACTCTATATATTTAAAGCATGCTTTCTCTTTAACTGACTGTCTTCACAATGTTTTTCAGAAAAGAAATATTTGGTGACACCAGCCCTTAGTCACCGAAACAGTATTCGATAGAGAACAATATAAGCTTACACATGGTATCAAATTCATCTTTGTATCTCTTCACAAACTCAAGTTATTTAAAAATAAAAATGCGAATGAGTTTCTTTTTGCTCTATCTATTTAAAGCATTGTTTCCCTTGAATTGTCTGTTTTTACAATGTTTTTAAGAATACGTATATGTGGTGAGCGACATCTGCCTCTCATTGCTTAAAGTGCATTTGATAGAGGACATTTTATCCTGAGAATGACACTAGGTTCATCTTTGTATCTCATCACAAACCCGAGTTATTCGCTTATGAAGTTAGGAATGATTTACTATTTACTATAATAATATATATACTTAATGCATGATTGGCCTTCAAGTGACTGTCTTCACTATGTTTTACAGATAATGTATATCTGATGACAACAGGATGTGATGGCTAAATTTCATTTGATAGCCCACAGTTTAAGTTCTAAAATAGTAACAATTTCATCTTTGCATCTTTCACAAACCCCAGTTATTTGCAATTAAAGATGCCGATGACTTGCTATTATGATAGATAATATATATATTTAAAACATTGTTTTCCTTGAGGCGACTGAATTCACTTTTTTTTTCAGATAATGTATACTTGTAGAGGACATTTTAAGGTTTAAAATGGTACCAAACTTATCTCTGTATCTCTCCACAAACCCAAGTTATTCGCAATTGAAGACTTGCTTTTTCAATCTATTCATTTAGGGAGGGGGGGGGGGGAGATGAGTGTGTGTGTGTGTGGGGGGGGGGGGTAATGTGGTTTTTACTCAAAAAATGAGATTTGGGGTTTCTGTTTTCTGTTCAGAGCCCTGCTTTTGCTCCTTTCCTGAATATAAAAATGGTATTAAAAAATGGATAATATGTCCATTCTATGAATGACCTGGCCTATTCTCAACCAGGATTTAGCTTTATCTGGTTGTCATATACAGTCTTAGATCAGCACTTTTTGATTGGATACAGGCATAACACACGTTTATGACCTCTTCTAGCAATATCGTGAGCCCCCAGTGCCAGGGATGGACATTGAATGAACACTGAGGCAAAAAATACTCACCATATGGCAGATTATTCATGTAAGCTTTCACCAGGCGCTCTAAAATAAACTTCCATGTTCTAAAAATAGTACAATTTTCTTTTATTTTTGCTGCTTCAGAGCACAGTGTGGACTTTATGCGATAGTTAAGGTCAAGACACTCTTGGTTTTGACAGAGAAAGCTATGGATGCCATATTCATATATAGGCCCTCGAGAAGGCGAAAGAGACTCTGGGGGGGGGGGGGGGGGGGGGG
>JBCEWB010091420.1:0-12451 GCA_039654565.1 Peronia peronii
AGGGGTTGGTCTAGTTCATTTCACAGTAATCGATATGTGCCAGGTCGCCGGAGGGACCGCAACACTGCGGTATTACCATCGGAAAGGAGCCCTCTCAAGTTCATGCTTCTCATTTGAATTTGATACAGATCCACCGTATCTCATACTATACCCAATACAATATGTACATAGATCTAGATCTAGATCTATGTATCTAGGTTAGATCTAGGAAAGGATAGCCAAAACTCAAAGAAGCATCAGTGATGTCTTGCAACTTTGCATCTAACTTTGAAAGATAGTCCTAGTTATCTTATCCCAGTTCCTATTAAGTTAATTACACGTATTTTGTATACAGGAATCAGTAAGAAGGGTCCATGAACTAGAAACTACTGGAGCATGCACTGCACCGCACCTCTCATTCTTCGCTTACTTTAAAATGGCGAACGCTGCATGCCGAATTGAATGGTCATCAGGAGGGCCCAGTGAAGGGCAACAGGCGCTCACGGCTAATAGATTAATTACATAGAAGGAAACTCACGATTTAACAGCCTTTTCCAATCCGAAACCATTAAAAAATTAAAATAAAAAGCAAGTTTTGAATTGAATAAGCCTTCCGCATTTTATCAGGCGTTTTTTTAAGGACAGTTTTCCCGTTTACTTATTTGAATTAACATTAATTACTAAAATAAGGTAAATAAATATTAAAATTGTAGTAAAGACAAAGAAGGAGCAATGCAAGACAGGGGAAGAATATCTTCATTGTGCCTGAAAAGTGAGCAAATACAAAGTAATGTCAAAATGAGGTGTAAACAGTAATTGTTAGAAATCAAGCGAAAATTGCACATTATACTGGAAATTAAAGTGGAACGTCGAAAAAGAAAACAGCACATAAGACAAAGCCATTCACTCTCAGTAGGCTACATAACCATTATTAAAAGGTATGGGTAGATCCACAGACATATTTTGTTATTTAAAAGAACAGAGAGATAAGAGAGAGTTATAGTGAGAGAGAGGGATTGATAGAAGTACAAGACAAGGGGCGGACGGTTTTAAAAGACAATGTAAAATCTGTATGGGAAAAAGAAAAAAAGTCAGACTTAATATATTCATATAAAAACACTGTTTATCAATGAATTCAAGCAAATTACACTTGTAACAAAGTATATTCAAGCCGAGTGAAGACAAAACGAATAAAATGTATCATTTATTTGATTAAGATAAACATAGGCCTATAAGTATAAAAATTACATTAAATTTCCATAGAAATGTTTATAGCTTCCCTGTCCCTTCCTCAGACATATAGAGTCACATCAAGATTCTTTGGGACTGCTCCTGATTTTAGATTTTTTATTTTTGTTATGGATCAGGAAATCATCTTCGTTAAAGTAAACACTGTAGACCTATCATGGTCATTTAGATACTAAAGCTTGTTATCTTCTGTTTGGCTACTGATCAAGTGGACAGATCCATCTCTCAACTAAGAAAATCTGAGGATTAACAATAAATAATATCGGCAGTTCAGCAGAGAAAGACGGGTTATTGGCCGGATGTTGCGCTTTAATCAGTTTGTTTGATTGAAAGCTTGCAGCTGTTCTATCAGAGAGTGACTATTAATGGGAGATCAATGTGAATCAAAATCTAGGAAATTCCCAGTGACCACATAAAGGAAATTCCCAATGGTCGAGAGGCCCAACCACCTGTTGACCGCATGATTTATAGCACGACCCGGCCTGTTGTCTTTGTAAATTCTAAGATTTTTTTGTAAAATGAACTCACTTCTTATGTTTAGGTTAAAAAAAAAAAAGTCTCAGTGTCCCGCTAATCTCTGGAAAAAGAATCGATGTTGTCAAAACAGTTATGAATATACAAGTTTAGAAACCATTCAAAGTTTGGCATTGAAAATGCTAATTAATAAAGTAAGTTGTATATGATTAGTATTTAGCAGAAACAAGGTAATTCCTGTCAATCTCTGTTCTTTGTTCTGCAGAGAAAACATGATGTGACTTTCTTACCTCCATAAAACAAAAAAAAACCCATAGTATTCACAATCTGAATTTTATTGCAAATAAATCATTTGAACTTAAAAACAAACAAACAACAAAAACATTCACTCATCAGCTGTGGTATGTCACTTCGGCTGATGATTTATTTTTTCCAACGTCTTCGTTTAGAGCAACCGATAAGGCAGCAAGTATGCATCATATTAACAATAAAATAGTGATCTGGTAAAGTGATTAACCTCTTGCCCTGCCCTTCATTCGGCCGCTCGGGAGGCCTCCTGGATGGGAATACAAGATGGCTGCAGTGTGTGCTCCAGTAGTTTCTAGCTTCATGGAAGGGTCAAACAACTTCTTACCTAGTTTTTTTTGTTTGTTTGTTTGTGTGTGTGTGTTGCACATCTGCCATACAATTTTTTTTAAAATGCTCTCCAGATTTAGATTGAATTAGTGCTGAAGACATCTTGATACCCAATTATTTTACATTGTTGTTCTTAGTTTGAAAGTGTCAATGAACTTCTAAGTTGAAATTGATGTAGATCTAAATTTATCTTAACTAGAGCTGTCATTTTCTTCTTCATTTATCATTTTACAGAGTTTGCCACAGTTCCATCCTCTTAACTTTTAATATTTTGCATGCTGCAAGTTGCATTGGAGTATTAGAGTGTTTCATAGCCAGAACTGTGTTGTAAGTTTTTATGACCTTTTAATTGTATTGCGCAGTATGCTTTCACTCACTGTCTTTAATTTGATTAACATCACTACATGACATAACATCATCCTGAACCATGTGCCATTCTTTGGAGGTCACTCCATCTACATTCTCCCACTTGGTACTCTATTGTATTTTCCCTAACTTTGACCCACGCTAGCGCTTCATATCAACAGTGTTTATTGCATGGATTATTGTAATTACTAGTCTGTTTCTTTGGTGCTCCTGACTTTAATTTTAATGATGGTAAGATATGACGGGTTGTCTCACTGTCATCCCACACTTGTATGTAATCATCAACAGCAGGGGGGCATCAATGTTATGAGCTGCATTTGAAGTGTGTCATAAATATATAATTATGTTACTGCTCTATATTATATACGCCCCAGAATTAAAATCATGATGTCATTCTGATGCTTCCCGTCTTTCACATACTAGTCTTGTATTTCACATTTAAATCTGTTGAAAAATGCTGTCTCTCCAGTGCCCCGATATCATGGCTGCCGTATGAAATCCTTATGAGTTTCATGGAAATATCTCGCCAGCTGCTCAGTCTTATACGACGAAACTATTTGGGATGCACTAGGAAATTACTTGTATGATAAGGGACTACTTAGTCAGTTTGTTTCAGTAGCTTATAATACATGTATCTGAACAAGATGCTGGTACTGCAAAACAGCTATAGTCAAAGGTTTTCTTGCTGCAACATATATAGATCACAAATAGCATGTTGCAGTAAGCATTTCTTTCAGTCAAGTGAACATATTTTTCTTTGTACATTGAAAATCACTTAATTGGATCTAAACCTCAGATACTGATACTTATAAAAAATGAAAAATCTCAAAGAGGAGGAAAATTTTATATAGCGTTAATCTGGTACAATCATCAAGATTGCCAGATTTGGCAAAACAATTTGTTGACAGACTAATATCAGAAAGTGAAATTTTTCTTCACAGTGAATTATTGTTTATCTTCAGGAATTCTTGCAACAGCCAGCCATGTCAGGACAGATTAATTTGCTAAAGTGGAATAAAAACCAGGATGGGTTACTGACTGATGAGAATATGAGGAAAAAATTGCAAGCCATGGGATATCGATCCATCAAGTATGTTTTCTCCCCGGGCACAGATTTTCCAAATCATACACATAGTGTTACAAAAATGGATGCCATTACTTCTGGCAAATTTCTCATCAGCATGTATGGACTGAAAGTTGTGATGGAACCAGGTGACATTGTAGAAGTACCCAAAAATATCGTCCATAATGCTCATGTGGTAGGGTCCGATGATGTCACATTTTTTGATTCAACAAAATGAACACGGTGAAAGACCTGTAACTTCAGTACAATATGTTGATTTATAACGGACCTTTTCTGAACATGTCAGAGCAGATTCGCTCATTATGAATCTGTGTTTGCTTCTTAGTTGTTTTCATGTGACACATCTGAATGATACAATCGAATAACTGACAGCTGGTTTTCTCTTCACAGAATCATACTGGAATGAAACATAGGACCACATTTAGTGCAAAATGGCTGTTATACTCTGAGGTTGATAAATATTTTCATTATATGCTGTAATTTGGAAAATTTATCATGTACATGTATTTATCTTATTAAAAAAAAAAAAGATGGTCAGAGAATTTTGCTCTGTATATCTGAGACATTGCTGTATCTGGGACTGTTATAAAGCAATGTAAATAGATTTGATTGGATATATATTCTCTATCCGCACATGATGTTTGAAAAAAAAATGTAAATGCATTGTGCTCATAACAACCTCGCAGTGGAAAGAAAATTTGACTGGACGAAGCTGGTGTTGAACTAAGCACAGTCTCAGTGAAGGTAACAATTCAGTGTTTTGAATATGACAGATAATTACATGTAGTCATAGTCTGGCACTCTCTCTTCCCTTCAGTCATCCCAAAACTGGCCAATTGCAATTGCTGATGTCTCATAGCTTTCCTGAGCATGAGGATGCTGCTAACAGTAGCGTTTTAGTTACTGCTAGGCCAGTTTTCCAGTCCTGTGATAGGCATCAGCAGTATGTCTTGCGCCCAGAGCAAACGTGTTGGAAGTCGCGCCAGGCGATTTTGAGCTACTGCCGTTTTTAACTATTTTCTGACTCAGATACACCCAATTTTTAAAATGTTTTTATTTTTTTCAGATTAAAAAAAGGTTAAATTTTCATTTTGTGAAAATAAAAAAAACAAAATTGGTGTTCAAGTCAGAAAGTAGTTAAAAATGGCCATACCATGAAACCCTCCAGCACGACCTCTGCCTCATTTGCCCTGGGCGCAAGACATATAGTCAGTCTCCCTCATTCTGTGCATTGTTAACTCCCAACCGCACTCAGTCCTGCTCATTGTGTGTGGGCCAACCAACATCCATCCTCGACTTTCATATAAGGAATCAGAGGTGCCGAATGTTATTCAGTGTTTCATGAATATGCAGATCATATGCCTGATATGGACTCCCATCACTACCTTATCTGCCAATCATCAATTTGTACATCTATCAAAAGATTCTGTGTATTGGTGAAAACATGTGGTTAGTGGTCAGAACATCAGATCAAATGTAGGAGAAAGGATGGTGGGCTTATGTTGAGCATACTACATATCCATACTTTGACTATGAATAACAATGAAGTGGTTGAAAATTAAATGTGCCATTAGAATTACATGTGTAGAGAATTCAGTAATAAAAACAACAGTTGGTGTGACATTGAATGATTTGTGCAGTGTTTTTTCCAACATCTAAAAGTGTTAAGAAATGACCTATGCCATTATCCTGGTGCAGTGATAAGATGTATGTCTTGATGTTTCAGATCTGAAATTATGATTGTAAGTTAGTTGAACAATGAGAGGCTGATGTTTAAGTGATATGTGAAAAAAAAAAAAAGGCCATTTAATTATTATCAATACCCATACCAGCAGCAGCACAAAATAAATTTGATATTCTGCAAAAGCATTTGATTTTATTCTTAGCACACAGGGAAAAAGACACTGACAGAGTTGCCATGTGATTTTGATGACGAATTCTGTGAGAAATTTCAAACCCCACTTTTCCATCACTATCATTTCTTAGATCATTCATTTGCAGACTCCTTGAAAATTCTAATACATTAGTGGAAAAAGCAAAGCAGCAGTGAAGTCCTCATATTGAATATTACTAGAAGATTTTCAGCTTTAGGGTATTTATCCTATTTTTATTGTTTTGTTTTGCTTCAGTTCTGACTGGCAGTAAATGTTCTAATGCCAGATTTCGGTAGCTACATGTATATACTTCATGTACGTAACATAATTTAAAAATTAAACGAACTTAATTGACATTCAATTGGAACTCTGTCGATTCCATGAGTCAATGGAGGAATAAATGAGATGTCACGTGACCAAATCAGGCCTGAACACGGTTATACAACAACAATAACAAATCGGAGGAACAAACAGCAAGGGATGGGTATAAAAGGGAGGGCATTTGTTCCTCCATTAACTCATGGAATCGACAGAGTTCCAATTAAATGTCACTGTAAGTTCGTTTAATTTTTAAACTCTGTCTCAGTCCATTCGCCAATGGGCAACAAACGAGACTTTAAAGTTGTTATTGTTGTTGTTGAGGAAGTTTCCTTATGATAGTAATGCTTTCTCAGTCTACATTTGGAAGTTCGCTGCAATTATAGCCCATTGAAACTCTTCAGAGCTGTCGATAACTGGCCTATGGTGGGATCACTGGCGCTCTCCACGACTGAGAGATACGAGATATTTTGAGCCAAATGCACATTCTTTGTTTTACCTTCTCCAGTGAAACTGGTTACCTCGGATAGGACAGCAAATAAACAATAACTGTGGACTTCTACCTCGGATTGC
Organism: Peronia peronii; assembly: GCA_039654565.1. Classification (NCBI taxonomy): domain Eukaryota; kingdom Metazoa; phylum Mollusca; class Gastropoda; order Systellommatophora; family Onchidiidae; genus Peronia; species Peronia peronii. Next base: position 6,553 of record JBCEWB010091420.1, read on the forward strand.
TTGATCCACCAAGCCTTCGTAAATCTTTGACCCTCGTTAGTCAGTTGTGATAAAGGTTGGCAATAATCTGTCCTTCCTGAAGCCAACAGATTTCGTAGCCTTTGTCAGTGACACTCTGCCAAGGAAACATTACCATCTGAAGCTACATGATGGATGAGGCGAAATGTGCCTCAAGTCGATTCCTGCCACTCGTATTTTTATTGTACCTCTTGACAATGACATAGGTTTAATACTTCATGACTCGATAACATCTGAGCCAATCATGCCCACATACAAGCTTCCTAGCCCTTTGGGCTTGACATAGCATTTTGTATGTCTCTAAGGAATTCCATGGTCTGCACATTTATTTGGCAGTGGTCATTTTCATCAAGTTCAGAACTCTGATTTTTGAGATAATCCTCATTAAAACAATTTATTTTATTCTGATGTTGACGAAACACCCATCTCTTTTCCCTCACATCAACAGTAGCACCAAATTCTGAGATGTGATACTTGTCTCGACGAAATCCGAGAGTGTGTACATAATGGCCAAGGATCTGCCAACTTGTAAGCAAGTGCACATATTTTAATCATTCTTAAAGTTATCCTAAATTCGTATTCATCATCAGTCAGATCTCCAATTCTGCTTCTGAGAGCTTATCAAATACATCCGTATCTTCACTAGGGTCATCCGATTCTGTGTCAGTGTCCTTTGTCTGTGAAGTCTCACCTGGCTCTTTAACACATGTGAAAGCTTCCTCACTCGCAAAACATTTACCTCCCTCATTAGTTTCTCGTCTAATCACTCCTTGGCTAGAGTTCGGCCTGGCTTGTCTCTTCCTTGATCCTTTATTTTGATTTTCTCTTCCTTGATCCTTTATTTTGATTTTATGTCCTGTTCCATGAAAAGCTGTGTTGATGTTTCTTTTCCACAAATACTACAGAAGGATTTCCGGGACGATGCTCTGGATTTGCTCCGAAACCCTTAGCTGAATACTTTCCCAGTTTTCTTTGATCTAGCTGTGCATAACTATCAATAAGTGACAATTGATTAGTATAATACTATCTTTTACTTGCTGTTCTAAGACTTGATTTTCTTAATCCGTCCACATTTTGCACTGATGTGCAAGTACTGTCTACTACATGGATCTCTGAGTTTTCTGCCAGTTACTTTCTCTATATCCTTGAGGCGACAAAAGCATCTTCCATACTTGCTCAGTCGTTGGCTGTCTCAGTGTTCTATCCTGAAATGGACTTTAGCTGTTCACTTTTCTAACCATGAACATTAATTGTCTTTTCTCTGAATCTAAAATTCTTCCGTAATCAATGAGTAGACTATTCTTATTTCTCTATCTATAAGAACCCAGAACTGCTTAGCTTCTTGTAAAGTGATACACAGACATCAAGATAAAGATTTTGCACTTTTCAAAATTGTCTCGCATATGTTCAATACTATATTCTTGGCGGGCATACATTAATATCCCCCTCCTTGAGATCATGTACTTTCTATTCCACATATTCTTTGCCATAAAGATTATGGTGATGAGAATAACCAGGATTTCCATAACTAAAGAGGCATTTCCTCCACAATACACCACAATCCTGTGACACTCCAATCTGGATACAGTCCACTCGTGTGGCAATGATATCTATCTTCCTTTTTGGAAATTTGCAGGTTAATGTGGCTTCAAGTTTCCCTCAGTAATCATTTGGTTGATTTGTCAAGTCCTTTCCTCAATCAGTTTGAATTTTCTGCAATTTCTCTCTTCTTTTTGTTAGAACAACGTCTCACCTATTGCTCATTTGTTTTTGCTAACATCAAGTTGCCCCAAATCCCAGGTGTTCAACTTCTACGGTTTTGTTAAGCTTTTCAATCTCCTGTCTGTAACGAATCATGATTATACATGCTGGGTACATGCGAGTGTGTGCTGTGAGTGATGTTTTGCGGTCGTCATTGTATACACTGGGCCCATGCAAGTGTGTGTTGTGAGCGTACGTATGCTGATGGCCTGTGGAGATACGGGGTCAACGAGCGTGTCTGAGATACTCTCTAAGCATTTTGTTCGGGATGGTTCTAGTCAGATCTTGTGTGTGTATTACGTCACGTGTGCGCACACTACGTCACGGTTTTATGTGTGACGATGGCAGCGCTGAGAGCTTTTACTATGTTCAAGATACTTCGAGATTGTGAGAACTTGTAGCTTCGGGAGAATTCAAGCCGGGCTGGTGTCTATATAAGGGCTCAGCCAGAGAAAGTGATAGAGAGAGAAGTGGAATGCAGTGAGAGCCGTGTGCATCGGAGTGAGACAGCTGCCCTGAAGTTTGTATTGTTACCAAGCACCTGCAATAAATTCTGCATCATTTCGACGTCGAGGATTCCTGTTCTTATTTCTCCATTACTGTGTGCGTCTCGTCCACATTCACCGCCGGATCACCATTTACAACACCACAACTAACACCCATTCACATTCAAAATTCATGACATCTTGGGGGCTTGTCCGGGATCAGGCATTTACAAGGATCGGAGGAGACCAACACAAGTAAGTGAGCATTATCAAACCATCGAAAGTTAGTACATCATGTTATCTATGGAAGAAATAGCCCAGATGACAGACGTTCTGCAGTTACAAGGCAAGGAAAGGACAAACTACAACAAGGAAGAGACGAAACACATGTATGAAAGATGAGCACAACTAGCGAGAGAAGAGGTTGAAAGACAGCTAGCAAGAGAAGAGGCTGAAAGACAGCTAGCGAGAGAAGAGAGATAGTCTGAGCTTGAGAAAATGTGCATTCAGGCCCAGATTGCTGAACAGGAGAGAGGACAGGTGGACAGAAGTACCCACCAGTCTACCAGCGATCAAGCCAAGTCCAAGATGCCAAAGTTACCGATTTTTGTGGATGGGAAAGACGAGATGGACACTTGGTTGCTTAGATTCGAGAGGTTTGCTGTGTCAAATAAATGGAAGAAGGAGAACTGGGCCACTATGCTGAGTGCCTTGTTGACTGGCCGTGCGTTGGAGGCTTATTGTAGGTTGTCACAAGAGGAGGCTGTGAACTACGAAAAAGTGAAGGAGGCACTGCTCACACGATACAACCTGACGGAAGATGGCTACAGTGTCAGGTTCAGGAGCTGCAAGCCTGCGGAAGGAGAAAGTCCATCAATGTTCGTGGTTAGGATCAGGACATACCTTGAGAGATGGGTGGAGTTGGCGAAGACGTGAAGGACGTGTAGTCCTTCACTACACTATTATGAAGGCGTGCGTGACTTGTTTGTGCAGGAACAGTTTATGGATGCCAGCCCTGAAGATCTTGCCACACATTTGAGAGAGAGGAGCTTAAAGACGGCGGAGGAAATGGCTGAGGCAGCTAACAAGTTCCTGGTGGCTAGAAATCGGTGACTGAGTGACAGGCCTCGAAACCCAATACTAGCCACCAGCCGTGTTAAGCCGCGGAGGAAATAAAGAGGAACCCAACATCTGTTTCAAGTGCAAGAAACCAGGACATTGGGCTATTGAATGTAAGCAGGAAATCAAAGCCAACTGATGTGTTTCAGGTGCAGGAGACCAGGGCATGTGATCAAGAATTGCCCGTTAAAGGGGAGGGCAGCAGAAGCTACGGCGAAGAAAGCAGCCGGAGCCACTATGATCGCGGCTGAAGGAAACTCGTGCACATTGAGGAAGGATGTGGGGTTGTTGGACACCACGGAGAACGTCAGGGTTGTGATCCAGAACAGGAAGTTACGGTTGGCAAATGGAAATAGGGTCGCAATCTTGACCAACTGTGGAACCTGCGGTGATCGGGAAATAGCGGAGGAGCTACGCTTGCCGATACTGAAAGGTCTTGTGGGAGACAAAGACAGTTGATGTATTGAGGGATACCAGCTGTGAAGATGTTGTGGTGCGTCGTGAATTAGTTGGTGGCGACCAACTGACCAGAAAGTGCTGTCTGCTGAGGAGAAAAGACAACACGACGCTGCTGGCAGAGAAGGCCATAATCAACGTTGAGACACCCTATCTGAGCAGGGAAGTAGAAGCGTTATGCATCCCAGAGACCATATGCGACTTGATTGTGGGCAATGTGGTGGGAGCCTGGAACCCTGATGACCCAGACAAGTCTATGACTGCGGGAGCTGTGACAATGCAGGCTCAGGAGAGGGGGGCCAGGTCTAGGCCATTACAGGTGCCTAAGGTTGAGAGGCACGGAGGTGTGGATAGGAATCAACTTATCCAGCTGGCCATACAAGCAGTGGCGCAGGACAAGACCCCAAAAGTTAAAGGATCGGAAGATCATAACCTTTGAGAGAAAGGGTGGAGTTGTCTATAGAATTTACCATGATCCTGAACGAGGAGGTGGAACGACGATGAGGCAGGTAGTTTTGCCACAGAGTTTGCGCAAATATGTCATGTCTTTGGTGCAGGATTCCATCACTAGAGGTGATCTTGGAATCAGGAAGACGCAGTACAAGGTCGCTAGCAACGTCTGTTGGCCTGGAGTGGATGGAGACGTGGCGAGATAATGCAAGTCCTGTGATATTTGTCAGAAGACCTTTAAAAAGGGATCGGTACCGCGAGCACCTCTGGAGAAAGTTCCAGTTGTGGATGTACCTTTCAAGAGGGTAGTAGTGGACATTGTAGGACCGATGGATCCCCCAAGGGAAGCAGGGCATCGGTACATCTTGACGCTAGTGGACTACACCACCAGGAATCCTGAAGGAGTCCCGCTGAAGAAGATAGATACAGAAACGGTTGTAGAGGCACTGATGGGCATCCACAGTCGTCTAGAATACCGGAAGAAATGCTTAGCAACCAAAGCACCCAGTTTATTTCAGATTGCATGAAGGAGGTATGCAGACTTCTCTGTGTCATCCAATTAACAACTACACCCTACCATCCAATGTGCAACGGATTGGTGGAGAAGTTTAACGGAACCTTGAAGACCATGCTGAGGAGGCTTTGCAGTGAACAGCCGAGACAATGGCACCGTTACATCAATGCCCTGCTGTTCGCTTACAGAGAGGTGCCACAAGAGTCAACTCATTTTGCACCCTTCGACCTGTTGTATGGGAGGAATGTCAGAGGCCCCATGAACATCCTGCGTGAGTTGTGGACCAAGGACATAGAAGAACCAGAAGTCAAGTCCAGCTATCAGTATGTCCTTGAACTACGCGAGAGACTGGATGACACTTTGAAGATGGCTCATAAAGAGCTGTCGAAGGCTCAAGCTAAGCAGAAGAAATACTACGACAGAAAGAGCAAGCAGAGGAGGTTTTGTCCAAGGAGACAAGGTACTAGTGTTGTTGCACACAGACACCAACAAACTTCTGATGCAGTGGAAGGGGCCATACGATGTAGTCAAAGTGTTTGGCCTGAACGATTATAAAATGAAGATAAAGGGGAAAGAGAAAACACTGCACGCCAACCTCCTGAAAAAAATACATGTCCCAAGAAGAATGTGGCAGTCTAGGACAGGGGAGGAGAATTAGGAGACATAAGCCAGTCAGTGAGTGCTGCCAGCATGGCAGATGTAGAGGACTATGAGGTTGAGGAGGAAGAGGTGTGTCCTGAAGACCTCCCTGAAATTGGAGTTTGGGGCCAGAAAGAAAGCGTCAGTGACCTACGATACGGCGAGCAACTGATCCGCTCCCAACTGAAAGAAATGGAGGCTGCGGCATTGTTGTATGCAGAAATATTCAGTGATCACCCCGGGAGCAGCAACCTGGCAGAACATCGTATCGACCTTACTTCCAGCACACCCTTTCGCCAAAGGCCTTACTCAGTGCCTTATGCAATTCGTGAAGCACTGAAGTCAGAACTCAAGGAGATGGAGGCGATGGACACGGCGTACACAGGACTGGTATTTTAGTTGCCGCCAGCGAACGAGAGGTCACGGGGTCATTTACCTGGCGCGACAGCTAGTGCGC
>JBCEWB010091431.1:0-12451 GCA_039654565.1 Peronia peronii
GGTCCTCTAGTCAAACCCCATTACATGGTGAGCATTTTCAGGCAATGCCATTAATGTAATAATGAAGGGGGGGGGGGGCGGATCCTGAAAATGGGGTTTTATTATCAAAATATCAAAATCAGGTTTTTGCAATTTCCAGACACCTTGACCTCTTCTGATATGAGAAAAATACTGGCTGGGGCCAGAAACATCTATCTTATGCTGCGAATGGTACCAACACAACACTACCAAAAGACTGTATAGAAGGATTATGAAAATTCAATTGTGATTTTCTCAAAATGTGTGTTTTTTTTCACCTTTTTCTCTAAGGCTTATTTATTTCTGAACCAACTGACTTACAGTTTGGATATAAGTTCTTTATAGAATGTGTTTCAATATCATGCATGTCTTTTTCTAAATTTTGTTAATATTTTTCAAAAGAAAAGTGGATATTTGACAGAAAATTGAGAATATACAGATCTGTCAACTAGCATATTTCAAAAATTTATGACAAATATTGCATGGCACACAACCAAAACACAAATGCATATTGTTTTTTATATAGAGCTATTTTATTACTGTGTCAAATACTCTACGAGCCTTAGGCTTTTGAAAATAACTAATTTTCAAGATACAAAATCAGAGATGGCAGCATCATCATGGCAACCAGATGCAAAACAAAACTTTTTTCCACAATTTTTCTGTAATTTGATCCTGCTGAATTTGAATTTAAAGTTTAAAAAATCCCAAGTTCAACCATTCAAAAAATCATTCTTAGAACTCGCAACTTTCCTTAAAGGCTGATATCTGCTGATACTTTAACCCTTAGGGTCATTCCACGTTCTGACGTAGCCATATTTGGTGATTTCAAAGTGCTGGTGGTAAACTGCATATAATTTTCTTATTTTTAGGGTTATATATGAACCCTCTTTTTTTTTTTCAGAAATGAATGTACTATGCAATTCTGGTAGAAAAAGCCATGATACAGCCATGTGAGAAGAGGTAGATGGTGAGGAATGGTAAGACAGGCATGAAAAAATGAAAAATATAATGACATTTTTTTCACTTCATGGTTGCAAATAATCCACTTGAGCACAATAATGCATACATAAAATGAAAAAGTATCCATATTTCTGTGTATATCCAAAGTTTCTTTCAGCTCTGAACTACATGAATGAGTTTTTGCCACTGTGAAGTAGGTCTGTTATTCACACCAAAAAAATCTCTAACTGAGTAATTCCACCATTAGCGCACATCTGTACACATCTAGATCTAGAACTACAATACACTTTGAAGACATGTCCCACGGCCAGTCAAAATGCGACATAAGTTGCTGGGCTAGAACAGAGAAATCGGGTTTTGAATGTAATGGGGGGATCAGACATCGAATTTTTTTCAATTGCAGAAATCAAAAGTGTATTCATTTGTGAACAAGACAGTATCGGTCTTACCCTTGATTTATAAATATTTCTTCATTAAAACTTGGTTTTTGTGAGGTACGTATGCGTTCGACCGTTCATTTAAACTCGATTTTCTCAGAATTTCGGTCATTGCTGGGGGTCCCTCCTTGTCTCTTTACACTGCAATATCTCTGACTAGAATTAAGCTAGCTCAAAACTTTTTTGCACCACCTGAAAGGGTATGACATAAGCTTTCATATGATACCAAAAACCCCATATGGTGAAAAATTGACAAACTTCTCATTTTGACTGGCTGCGAGACATATTTCTGTGCACATCCAAAGTTTCTTTCAGCTCTGAATTACATGAATGAGTTTTTGCCACTATGAAGTAGAACTAGACTAAGTCTCCTATTCACACAAAAAAATATCTATCTGAGTAATTCCACCATTAGCACACATCTGTACATATCTAGATCTAGATCTGCAGCACACTTTGAAGAATGAAACTGTTGAACTTGAAAGTGAAAGCAGCTACTAGATCCAGATATAGATGGATATCTATTAAGATGCAGGAATGGATCAAATCTGCAGCAGATTTTGCAACGACCCTTTGATTCCTTCCATCAGATCTACTAGTGGAAGCCATGATAACAAGCTCAGCTGATTTTTGTTTACAAATTTATAACTGAAAAAATAACACAAAAATCACTGTCAAACTTGCTTCACTGCACTACAAACGGTTCCAATACTGTTTACTTTCGTCTGTAAATTATTTCCATGGAAGAAGATTTCTATACACGGTGTATAGTTTAGACAAGGTCCCAGAATATAACGTGTGTATCGAAAGCCACATGAAGTGGCATATCGGAATTTTGGCTACGTTCAGTGTGCCTTGTGAAGTGGCGAGACAGACAGTAAGAGTTAAGGCATATCTGGGTCTGTAAGGTTTTTTTCCTTGATTTTATATAAATTTCTTACATATTGGAATGTACGGTACAATTCAAGAATACGCTAAATGTAAAAATTTTTAATTGTCTGGAGAAACCCATAAAGGTGATATTTTCCATGCAATTTAGGGCTAACTCAAGTTCAACAGCACCATTATATGATTCAAATGAACTTTTTGAAATACTGAGATATATTCAAAACCAATTTGAAGAAAGAGAAAATTCCATGCTTTTCTTTTATTTCACACAAATTCACGATGTGATGGATATGTCCAGAATATGAGGCATACCATCATTTCTGACAATCCATGTAGAAATTGGAAACTATATGCATGACACCCCATCCACAATCAATGACCAATTATCTCTTCTTATCTAGCCCCGGCATGGAAAAGTCACAGATTCTGATGTCACAATTCTGGGAAAGACAGCTACAACTGACCACAACGTGCAGGATATCTGTTGGCTAATCTTAATCTCTGACCATCCTGGCAGAAATGAGGAACTGATAGAATGATGGATTATCTCATTCTGGGATTGTGGTGTCCCCACAGATATTTTTCTCCTGATGAGCTCAAACATGAATGTGTGACAAAATTCTGAAGAAAGAAGGCCTTGAGTCAGAGGGATGGCCAGCAAAAACTTACCAGAGCATGGAGAATTTCGTGTTTCATGGTGGAGAGTAGCTGTTGTTGGTTCTGGCGTGAGGTGGAGATGGAGTTTGGACAGATACTGAAATAGCCCGCAACTGGTCTGGGGGAGTGAAGGAAATAGCATGGCTAATAAATTCAACATCTGACAGACTGTAGTAATAATAAGGACACATTCCAACAACCCAAACAGGGAAAACATAATCCAAAGAGGAATTTGAAAATGATGTAAGTGTCTTCCATGAAAGAAAAGAATAACAATCTCTGAGCTTCTCCTTTCTTGGTGGAGTGAGTTATTCATTTTGACAGAATCTTAGTGGACATCCTGACCATTAGATTTTGAGCTGTTGGACAAGGAGTTACAGATACAGATGTGTGTTATGTTACGTTGATCACGTCACAAACAGACATGCACAGATGTTTGTCATGTTAGACTGGTCATGTCACGGATAGGAAGTACAGATGTGTGTCATGTTAGACTGGTCACTACATTTATAGGCAGATATCTTTATGGAACTTGGACATGTCTACTGTTGTGTCTTCTGCCACAGCTCAGCAGGACATCATGCTCTGTCTATGTGTAGGTGGGGTCAATTGAATGGGCGGTGGGTGGGTGGCGGGGGGGGTTAGAGGGATAAATAATAGATTTAAAATGAATCCGGCTGCAGACAGACTGTGGGTGGGACACTGAGAATACATTCCAATGATCAATGAGGAGAGGAAAATTATAGTGCGGTTCTACAGAGAACAGAAAATGTGCAGAAAGACATAATTGTCACCTTCTGTCTCACAAAAATGGACAAACTACACTGTCAATTAAAAACTGATTGTGCAGCACGTTAGGTCTGTCACACACAGAGTAAGATACCATGTCCTGACACACCTGAGCAACACACCTTGTTCTGACACACTTGAGCAACACACCAATTTTTGACATATCTGAGCAACACACCTTGTTCTCACACACACACCTTGTTCTGACAGACCTGAGCAACACATCAATTCTTAACATACTTGAGTAAACACACCTTGTTCTGACACACCTGTGCAATATATCTTTTTCTGACATATCTGAGCAACACACCTTGTTATGACATACTTGAGAAACACACTATGTCCTCACATACCCAAGCAACATACCCTGCCATGACACACTTGAGCAACACATCTCTGTCCCTCACCTGTCTAGCACATGTTCCTGCTGGCAGTGGGCGGCGTAGGCGATAGTCCGGCCCTCCCGACACTTGCGGGAAGGGATGGTGGCAATGTACAAGATAAAGTCTGTGTTGCTGACCCCTGGAGACCTGGCCCTGTCGTCAATGTAGCCCATCCTTGGGTCATAGAAGGTGCAGCTCTGAATGTGAAGCAGGACCATCAAAATTCAAACAAGGCAACAGTTTCAAAGTGATGAAATGACAGATTCTTTTTTATGTAAGCTGAGACTATGTGCTAAAGAGTAAAACATCATGAATGATTGCATTTCTGGTCAGCATTTACAATCGCACTTCAATCTGGTGACAAGCATGGACAAACAATCCAAAATTTCAACTCCTTACAAGGCCTAAATATTTACAGCTTGCTAAACAAACAAGTGGATCAACAGTAATGGAGACAGTTATGCCATTGACAACAAACTGCAAACTGACCAGAAGGATGAGCTACTTTTCTATGTCTCTGAGCACAGACCGCGAACCAAGCCCAGATTTGAGTACAAAGGACGGACACCATAGGGTGGGTGGGCAGACAAAGGAGAGAGGAATGCAAAAGCTAATGACAGAGGGATAAGAAAAAAACACAGCCGTAAGGCGGATAAGCATGAGAAAAGAGTTACTTTATTTCAGTTTAAGATTTCACCAAAGCTTTTCCTCCGCCAAAGCCAACGGACATAATACATGAAACATTGCACAGCCAGGTAACATGAATCACAAGGTGGAGGTCATAAGTGTGAGCTATGAACAGGATATCACCCCAGAAGAATAGCTAGATGCAGCTAAATAACTTTTATTCTCTGTAAGCAAAGTTAATTTCACTTCTTTCTATTTCCACTGGTGCCAATAATTTTTTACTGAAATAATTTGACATCTAACCTACTTCATTCCATCATGGAAAATATACAGGGATCCAACAAATGCAAAACATCAGGACAGCCTCTACTCCATCACTACCAGGACTCATGAATGCTCATTTCTCTGTCTATTCTATATTAAAATCACTGGCCTTTTGCCAGCTGCTAAAATCCAAAAATCATCGTTACCAGCAGTAATTTTGTTTACATTCATGAAAAATTTGTAGCAGTCAGATCTTAATGTTTGGACTGATGTCTCAAAATTATCTTAGTCATAGTCTTGGCAATCAATGGGTTAATTAAAAGAATAACAAAATTGAAGACAGACCCCGTCACAAAATGGTCACTGATATACGTGACAAAAACTGACAACTTTGTACTTGATTACCCAGTTTTCTCTCCTGCTCAACACTGAAATGGAGAAATGAGGGACACATAGAAAGAAAAATCTGACTGACCTCCAGGTGTTCCTCTGGGATTGTAATGTCCCCACACACAGTTTTCTCCTGACAGCCACCCAGACAGTACGCCGTGTGACCTCGGTATTTCACCTGGCTGCTCTGGCACTTACGGCGCAGGCGAATGGGCAAATGCGTGGCTCGTACCTTCAGTGTGGACTCCCAGAAATGTACAGCTGTCTTCACATGGGACTGAAATGTTCACATACATTGGATTAGAATCACATAGCCAATATGTTTCAAAAAAGAAATCTCATAATGAAACAAAATTCCTTTCTCCTGTCACATTTCTGTATTAAAAAAACAAAAACACACTTTGTTTAAATTTATTCAACTGACTCTTCCATTTGTGCAGTGCCATCTCTCTCAGGCAGTCAAATCATTGTGCTCATTATCATTTCAAGATGAGGAAAAATTTATATTAACATAACAAAAAAAGACAAGAAAATGATTAATGAGTCCAACACCTGATGTAAGCAAATTGATATTACTTATTACTATCACTCACAGAGATTGTATAATGGCCATCTGCCCCAGAAAATCAAGAACATTTATTATCACGACAAAACTCATCCATTGCACAAGCTGAGATGCGAATGAAAGGCAAAAATGCAACAAACAGTCGAGAATAGAAACTCCTGCCTGAAAATCAGAGAAATTTTGGCATGATCTATCAATCTCCTGAAACAAACTTGAATACACTTTGATGTGACGATTGTTATGTTTTGAAGACTTAGTGGTTTGTCGTTAATAATTGTTGTGTCTGATCCTATCAGGCTGACATAATATGATGTGTGAACACAATATTACCCTATCATGTTGTCAAATAATGTATTGACAGATTTACACTAGCACCTTGTACAATTCATTAGGCAATACATTTTCATACACAGCTTCCATTCTGCCATACAGCTTATGACAGGTATGTGCAGCAAAAACATCCCAATAGAGAAAAAAAAAAGCAAATTTACTTAACCTAGATCAGCCTGAACTTCAGGAGCTGAAATTACTCATCACTGATCAGCATTACAACAAAGCATCTTCTACACACAGCAGACTTCTTGTTCTTATTTACAACACAAATTTTGTCACACATTTCAACATCAAACTGTTCACCTTGACAATATCCTGGAGGTGTGGGGGAAGAATCTGTAGGCTGTGGTCAAAGTGAAGATGTATCCTCAGTGGAGCATCCGCACTTCTCTTCTTGATCTTGTGGTCATGCACATGTACATTGTAGAAAACATCCTGGAAAACAGACAAACATCAGCGAATTGAAAGCTTCTATGTATTCAAGGTCACTTTTCTCATCTCATCTCTCCCTGTCTACATGAGCTGTACTGCTGTTTTGTGTTCAAGGACACTAACTTATCATGATCTTTTGCCAAAATACCAGACCTCTAGTGAGTCATTCACACAGTAAACAAATATTTTCAATGCAAATATTTAAAAACAGAGCAAAGCAGATGATGTTCCTTGTCTGCTATGTGAGTTCTAGTCATAAAAAGTTGAATCAACGATGGCTTCAAACTCCATCACAACAGCATGCAGTCACATCTTTACTTACATCATGCAACATCTTCATGGAGTGACCGCAGTATCTTTCCTCTGATCTCAGAACTCCAGCACAGACTCTGCCAACATTGTGAAACAACATCTGTCCGATCAAGGTCAGGATGACCAAAGACAACCACCTTGTGAGAGAAGCCATCTTCTGTCCAGATGTTCCTGCGCCCCAGCCCTAACAGGCAGCTCCAAGCTGGCTCCCAGTCTGTGCTCAGGTCTACATCTTCACATCGTAGCATCACATCTATTCAGATAAGTCATCTCTTAGAAGCGGCAACAATGATCACATTGATGCAAAAAACAAAAAAAAACACAAGTTAGTAAATGGAAGTGAGAAAAATAAGATATAAAATGAATTTTGATAGAAGAACCCTATTGCCACATACATTATTTAAAATAAATTTTAAAATTTGCATGTCATTTTAAAAATTATTCAAAACCGAGAGGTAATTTTTTTGGATATGGATGGATGGAAAAACAACACAAAATACCTTAATTATCTGAAGACAAATCTGTTTCAAAACTCTCTCTTTTGATATCCAAGTTTACCTAGCTTCAGCACAATTTTCTTGATTTTCCTTCTTGTGAAGACAATTTATACACAGGTAAGATCCACTTCAGAACACTTTAAAGCATAAAATAACTTTTTACTTTGATCACATATAAAACACGAAAGCAAGAAAAGACTGATCTATATTGAAATTATAATACATATTTTGCAACAATTTCTCTCATTTTTGTTCCAATTCCTGTGGAGGCGAGACATGAAGGCCATCAACACAGATCATAATAGCTGGAAAGACCCAGCAGCTGACCATAGTATGTGATACAGCCTGCTGCGGAACCACTTGAAGAAAGACGAGGTGAAGATCGATCAGCAGGCAGAAGAAAAGCAGACCATGAAAAATTCATGGACTACAGTGACAGACGTGCTTCTCCCTACAACTATCTCCAGTGCGGCAAAGACTATCACTCCCACATTGGTCTAACCAGCCACTCAAGATAATGTTCCAAACACAGATGGATGCTGTGACACAGACGGACAATTAGGAGCAGACTTATCTATGATCGATTCCAACCTGCAGAGGCCTATGTATTTTCATTTTCTCTGATGCATTTCCCTTCCTCTCTAAAAACCATTGCATATGAAGAAATTCTCCACCAGGATTGGTCAAAATGAGTCATGTGCTCATTTATCATAACTCAAATACAGCGGAATGATAAATTAAATACTCTAATTCTCTTTTTCTGATTACTAACTACTCTAAACAGTCTAACTATTCTTTTATGTTTTCCTTTTTCTGTTGCGTGTTAGTGCACATTCTTGATACTGATGATGATGCAAACCTTAATAATATAATTAGATCTAGATCTAGAAGTCTAGTCCTAACCTGGCTTGGGTGATAAGTGTGGCTTATTGATTTGCATTCAATTTTTTTGTATCTCTCTCTCTTTTTTTTTAATGTTGTGGCAAATTGTACAAGTTCAGATAAGGAAAAAAATTTAGTAGATTTCTAGACTCTATATTTATTTATAAATGTAGGCAATAGACCTAGATCTAAATAAAATAATACGAAATGGCTATAGGGACCCAGATCTCCATAGAATATTTTTGCTTTACGGACCCAGACTGTTTTTAGAACATCCCTACCACGGACCCGGGGCTATTTTTTGAACGGATCCGGGGTCCTCATAGAATATTTTTGCTATACGGACTCCGGCAATTTTTTTTTTTTTTTTTAAAATGACTTAGAGATAGATGTATTTTGTAATTGATAGATTTATAATGAGGCAAAACCTTTGTGTGTATACATTAATCAGCGGCAGTCTTTGTGCATATGTTCAACTTCCTGCGCACTGTGGCGGCCCGTTGTGTTTACATTTTTTGGTCAGGTGAAGTTCAGTGGTTGCAGAGAACAACCACAGTCAATTTCTTTTTCAAGCAAAGTGCCCCATTTGTTAAATTTAAATGACGAATAAATGATTTATCTACTGTATTTGCCATTATTATCAACTATCTATTTAAATACTCAATATAAAAAGAAGCAGAAATCGAGAGACTGACAGAGAGAGAGAGAGAGAGAAAGAAGAGACAGAAACAAAAAAAAAGGAGGATATTAAATATTATAAGTGTTTGAAGTGTAAAATAGTAGGAATAAACAACTTTCATTTTTATCTAATAAATATATGCTTGACTATGCTTTCTTACTCAAGGCATTTGACTTAAATCTACAGCTTGATCGAAAGCTAAACTGCATTGATCCGGGTCTAGATCTAGGCTAGGTCGCATCTCAGTTCATGATAGATCTTCTGTACATCACTACATGCAAGATATATTGGTGTTTTGCCCGTCATCCAAATCTAGACTTAATCCAGTATCAATGCCTGAATCCTAATTACACACTGTGTCATTTTCATAGACTCTAGCAAACAAGTTCAAAAGCGAGTGAACGAGACAGCGAGAGCGCAATGGCGATCGACGAGGCAGAAGAAACGATCTCTTGCCACTGACCAAAGCGCCGTACAATACGCTGTGTTGCTGCCTCAAAACACGCGGTAGCACACCCTAGGTATCACAGAACTCTTATTCAATTCATCAGTGAGGTTCTCTTCTATTATTAGATCACAAACGTCATTTTATCGACCAATGACAGCCCACCAAAAATGGGATGTTTCTGTGGGCCGAGTATCGGTTTCTGTCGCTCTAAACCTTAGGCGGCCATCTCGGGAGTGTCGGTTTCTGTCGGTTTAAACATGAGAGTTATGCAAGCATTTAATATAGTTCTATTAGATCTATTATCCCTGCACCAAAGACGACCCGTGTCCCGTTAGCAAAACAGTACTAAAGGGACACCCTGTCGGCATAGGAACCAATAGGTCTACCTAGTACTAGATCCATTACTTGAATCTGGATAGCAAGCCAATACACTTACTAAATGATTTAGAAAGCATGTGTCCCAATAGCAAGTCAGTAATTAGAAAACACATGACCTGATAGTAGGCCAGGGTCCGGACAGCAAATGGACACTAAACAGACCCGGGCAACATAATAGCAACATAACACTAAAACGTCGGGTCCATATAGCAAAAATATTCTATGGGTACCTGGGTCCGTTCTAAAAATAGCCCCGGGTCCGTGGTCTGGATCCACGGGTGTGTTCTAAAAATAGCCCAGGTCCTATAGCAAAAATATTCTATGGGGACCCGGGTCCCAACAGCAACGGGCAAAATAATCATAGACTAATAATAATATCATATCAACAAGTAGTTCAATCTAGATCTAGATCTCAAAGTTCAGAGCTGTCTAGATCTAGCCTCTAGATAGAACCATAGTTCCGGCACATTGGTTTAAATTAAATTCCGGCAAATCACATCATACTTGGTCTAGATCTAGATCTAATAGTATTCAGGGCAGGAGGCCAACTCAAGATGAGTGTCGCCGACTCAGACATCGTCAGTAAAGAGAAAACCTAGCTCCAAAACTGGTTCTGCAGTTACTTGGGCAGTCTGGCATTTTAACTAAACTCACCAGGAAGCTACTCACTGGTCTATAATGTCGCTAAAATGAGATCCACCAATCTAGCTCAGTCTACCGACTTCGGGAGCACAAAAAGAAACAGTGAAAAATACGCTGATCGACTACAACAGACTTCTGCTTTCAATTACTATGGCCTACTCTGTAAAAATTTCCTTCGACCGAAGGAAACAACCCGGCGTAATGAAACAATTTGGGAACGACTATATGATGATCGCTGCCCATGATCGATGATCGCTGCGCAAATTTTAATGCTAGTTCACAGAGGATAAACAAGTAATGTTTTTTTTTAACTTTGTGCATCAGAATAAATAGATCTAGATCTAGACAGCACGAGAATGTAACGCAATACCGAAGGACAGTATGAAACAAAAACAAAAAAGAAAAAAAACAGGCTGAAACAACGATGTTAAATAGATCTAGATCTATTCATGACAGGTCACGGTTTTGTTAAGCTTTTCAACCTCCTGTAGTGGTGGTTATCTCAGCTGTACAACAACGTGCAAAAATATAAGTTCGAGAGCTTAGTAGCGCTCAGAACAGACTGAATGATGTGTAGTTAACAAATTTTTGCCTATTTGTCTCTTTAATAAAAAGTATAGCCTATCGATGAAAAATTAGATAGCAGCGATTGTGACTGGCTGTTTTTCAACCTTCAAGAGACACAGAACTTAGGCCTACTGTTTTGAGGTTTGCTGATCCTTCATCTCTCTCGTCTCCTCATGGCAGTCCTGGCAATGGAAGATCGTTGAGCCCAGCCCTATTACCTCCCTTTGTCAAACAAAAAGAGATGCTGTAAAGAGTAAAAAAGTCACTTTTGCGCCTTTTGCTTGAACCATACATCATGAAAAATTCCATAAAAACTATAATGCTTAGTTCTCGTTGTTCAAGTTTTATTATTATTATTATTTTTTTTTTTAATGACATAAAATGATAAGTACCGGTAAAGGAATTGGTTCCTCTTTAGATTGCTCGTTCAACTCTTGTATTTAGCAAAGGCAAGTGCTAGAGCTGGGCCCAATGACCTCCCACTGTCACGCCGTCTGTCCTCAACTGTTTGTACTGAACGCCAGCCTTGCAGCAGGGCACCACAACACACACATTAGAAGTTTCATTTGTTTTAAAGCCTTTCAATACAGACCAGAACTATAGATAAATAGTTCCCAAACTTTTCGGACTGCCACCCACTTGGCCCCGGAATGACTTGCGCACCGCCCGCCAGTCAAGAGAATTCATTTTAGATTTTTCTTGAGTCTTTGCAAAACACACATCTCCAAGGTCTAAATTTTAGCATCTATTCTTAGTAAAGTTGATGGAAACGTAGTTATGATTAGCAGTTTATTTTTTCAATACGCATGGACATACATGTTAGTTCATGTGAAGGGTAAATTTGGTGCTTAGTCAAGTATTATCCACTCATCCATCTCCCCTGTAACGCCCCCGCCCTGACGCCCACTCCCCATAATGCCCCCTAAACCTGTCAGCGCTCTCTTGGAAGCTGTCATCACCTAGCAAGGGACGGTACCGCCCACTTTGAGAACCACTGCTCTAGACAAGTACGGGTTTTCATTCTCTGAAGTCGCACACACTTGGCATAAAGTCGGACATCATCGAGTCTTCTCTTGGCAACTGACGACAGTATGGTCTGATAGAATATGGGAAAAAGCAAGCTCATAGAAAAATATATTATGTATGTAGATCATATAATAATACTAGTGGAGAACCCACGGCTTTCGTGGGAGATTTTTTAGATATAGGTCAAATCGATACTGACCTGCGACTCATGGCATGTGGCAGGCGTGCGTACCTCGATGTTGGTAGGCCCTATTTTGGATGATTAGGGCCGAAA
>JBCEWB010091441.1:0-12451 GCA_039654565.1 Peronia peronii
AAAAAAAACCCCCTTTGGGACCCCCCCCCCCCCCCCCCCCTTAACCATTACCATCGAATTCCTCATGGTCAAATTAGAGGAAAACAATAGAAAAAGGAGTTGAAGTCATTCATGGTTGCCATAGCAACGGTCGCCATCTTGAACTGTGCCATCCGATATTGTGTGGCTATACTTTAAATAAGGATGCACATTTTCAGTCGGTTTCCTTGACATTTTGCGTACATGCCTTCCATTCAATACCTCAAAATGATCAAAACAAATTTTTGATAGTTTGCTTTTTTTATTGTTGTTTTTAATCATAAATTTTCAAAATCGGCCTGTAGGACGGTCATAGATTTTCAGATGTTTTTTCCCCGAAATTTCTCAAAAATGTGAAATGTTCTCACAAAACATCTTTTTTTATTATTTAGAAATGAAAAAGTAGATTGCCCTTTTTGTGCTGAAAACCCTCATTTTGAGAAAAAGACATTTATAGGTTTGTTTGGTTTTTCAACAAGGAAAATAATCATAGGGAGCTTTCGATCGGACTTTCAATCTCAACCCACGCTTTGCTCCGTCCATGACCTCTATGTCTCGTTCTCCTTTTTCCTGGGCCTCTGTTCACATTTTACCTCCATTTTTGCTGCCTCACCCCTCAGTAAAAGGGCTCCAGTAGCCGTTTCAGAGTTCTGGGAGGCCTAAATGATTTCTTTTTTGTCATCATGTCTGTGTCGGTCAAAAGCAACAGTGTCCTGGTCCTTGACATGACAAACAGCCATAGTTACATGGGAATAGTCAATATCTAACGAAGCTACAAATTTGTAAATTCTTGTTTTTGTTTGTGAATTTGTTTGACAAGTCACCTTCACCGCAGTTGGGCTCTAATTTTAACCATGAGCAAGAATGGCTGTCAGTACATGTGTGAGTGTGATTATCCATCATCCTCCCACCCATCTACCATATTTTCCTTATGTTCTCATCTATCTACTGTCATTTCAAACACATATCGTTTATTTGTTTGCTTGTTTGTTTTTGTTTTGTTTTATTTTGTTTTGGTTTGGTTTGCTTTTTTTTCATCTATTTACCATCATTTATTCACAATCATTTTCTAAGGTATCTACTATGCCTCTCTCATTTACTCACCGCCACTCTATCACTCCCTATCATGTTCCCACCTATCTACTATCATACTCTAACTTGTACAAGTCCTATCAAACGTCTTGAATCAATTTTTCGCGTCTACAATCATTCTCTTTATCATCTACGGTATCATTTTTTTCAGCGATTTGTTTCTTTTTCACCTACCATTGGTGTCGCTGGCCTAGCGGTTGGGCCGTCAGACTCGGGATCTAAAGTTTCGGGTTCGAATCCTAACACGTCCCGACATTTTGTCCTTATGAAAGACAATTTACACACATTTCCTGACTCGACCCAGGTTTGAATAGTTACCCGACTAAAGACAGTGATTGATATTGTTATGCTGAGAAGGATTTTAGCGCCTAACAGGCAGCCGCCTTGTATGCTTCTTAGGAAGCTGATAACGTATATGATATGAGTGTCTTCTTTGGGTCTGTCAGGGTAATAATAGATTGTAAAGCGCTTAGAGCCTGTACAGGGATAAGCGCTATATAAATGCTCTCTATTATTATTATTATTATCATCTACCTACTAAAATCTGCTCATGTATCTATCACCATCTCTGCTATTAATCTGCAATAAAACCCATAAAAGGCTTATGGACTGAAAAACTACTGAATATATCGATATGAAATTTACCACACAAAGTTGCATAAAGATATGTCACATAAAGCCGAAAAAAAGCTTATTATGTTTGACGTTCTAAAAAGGCGACAATAATTGAACAGCAAACTCGCCAGAGTGTTTGATCCGAATTGTACGTTCGATGAAATGACGCGTTCAAAACACCAAACACGTTTTCTTTGAGTAATATTCAGTTAATCATCCAAGATACCAACATTGAGCTGCGCACGCTTACCATACACTTTAAATCAGTAGGGCAGTATCGATTTGACCTATATTTTTAAAGACAATCTCCTACGGAGGCCGTGGGTTCTCTCCTAGATTTTTATATAACTATACTCATTTTGTCCTATCTACTATAATTCTCAAACTACAACCATTATTCTCCTGTTACGATCAATTTCTCATCTATCTCAAATCTTTTTTCTTCCCATACATCTGTCATTATTTATTTTTTTTACCTATTAAAATCATTCTGACGTTATCTACTATCATTCTCCTACTTTCTCTGTATCTGGCCTCGGGGTTTCACCTGTGAGCAAGAATAGATATCTCTCTGGGTGTGTGAGTGGGAGGGGGGGGGGGGAAGAGAATAGAAGGAAAGTAATTTTTGTTATTATTAAAATTAAACCTACTAAAATCGTTCCGTCAGTATCTACTATCATTCTTTCATTTATCTACCGCGGTTTTCACATATTTACCAAAATTATCCCACCTATTACTATCATTTTTTCATATAATTCTACAACCAATAGTTCAAACACTTACCATCATTTTTTTCACTTCTCTATCATCATTCTCATCATAAAGCTGTACTCATGAATTAGGTCACCTCAAAGAATGAAACTGTCACTTCTTAAACACGAACATTAATGTCACTTTGGAAATCCCGTCACTTGAACACTTTACCTCGGACGTCTGGGATGAATAGCTGAGTATTCTGATTCCTTCCTCTAGCCTTATGTCGCTTTTTCACTCTTGTGGATCACATTGTACATTTGGTCTCGCCAGAACATTCCTGGAAGGCACTGGGTTCTTTGTTTGTTTGTTTTATTTGTTTGCTTGTTGTCGTTGTTGTTGTTGTTGTTGTTGTGGTTGTTGTTGTTGTTTCTTTCAAGCCTTTCAATCTTAAGAAAGTAGGATTATCTGGGCTTTAAATGGCGGCCTATTTTTGTGATAGAACTTTTTAATTTGGAAATTTTGCCCGAACAGCGGCACTCCATCTACTCTTCATCGATTTTTAACTGCCAATGGTTCCTTAACGTGCGTGACGTAGACACGGGACCGCTGAAATAAATTTGCTCTTATCTGAGAAGGCTAAACGTCGGGTTTCCCAATCCAGAGAAAACCAGGGGACCCTTGTGTCACTGAAAAAGTGTAGATTCTAATCTTCGAATCTTCCCATTCCCCTCCCACGGCAGATCCGAGACTCGAACCCGCTTCATTCACATTGTGAACTTTTCGCCGATTATGTTTGTTTGTGTTGGGATTTAGCACGATAACGGCTATATTGTGCCTAACACGGTGAATACGTTTACACGTCCAAATACTGGTCAAACAGATATACATAAAATACAACGCTGTACGGACGATGCGTTTACAAGTTATGAAAGGTATATGAAATGTGTTTATAAATTTGGATGATCAAATACTGTACAGCCGAGTAGTAGCCGCCTAACCACACGGCAGCACTGTGCACGGCCAGGGAGAAAAGATCAGGGAACTCAAGACATAGGAAGATAACAGCTGAGAGAGGTCGGCATTACCGCGGACAGATACTCTAGGACTGGCTGAAAGCCGTCAGAGGCCGAAGGAGCCGATTAGAGATGGATATTCAGTGGTGCCCCGACGGTCGACAAGACTCAGAGCGTAAATATCGTATTCATTTCTATCACTGTCCTTTTCGGCCTTCGAATTTTTCAACACACTTTCACAAATTATACATTACGTTCATCAGTCTGTGTATGACCTCCACCGATCCATTCCGCCCTTGGGCTCTCTTCTCATCTACGCTTCATGCAAAATCTTAATTCCAAGGCACAAAGAACTGCCTCTTCGATTTCCATATTACTTTTCCTGTACTTAAAGCTCTGTTTTTCACCACAATATATGATATAACCAAACATCCATTTTCATGATTATAAAATAAACGTCAGAGAGAAACGTAGCACAGCGGTGAATCTATCTGGCTTATGCACAATTTCACATAATACACTGCATTTAATTTCCCCTGAGCTTTAGTTTAATTAACTAATTTTGATTTTTCTTGACCTCTGCAAAAAATAGTTTCTAGCTATCAACTTCTGTTTTGAGATTTAATGGGCCAGGTCGGATGTTAAAAGCCATTTCTCTTCCTCTGAGGCCTGTCGTAAATCGTGAATTGCTTTTCATGTCTATAGATCCAGTCGTAAAGTGTGATGAATATCCGTAAAATCATCAAAGGATATTCTGCTGGCCCTGAACAAATCAAGAAATTAAGACAGCATGGTTAATTTACAAAGAAGATCGACCTGGCGAAATAATACTGCCAGAAATAGCGGGTGGTTTAAAAAACAAAGGCAAGAAGGGTTTGCAATATCAAAATGGGGAAAACTTTCACCCTAGCAGACTCAAAGTGCCGCAGACACTGCGAGCAATGGCGGAGTCTTCCTGTAGACGTCATCAGTGTCTGCCTGAAAGATCGTATGGGTTAGGAAAAATAAGAAGAAAAGGCGAGAGATCCGCACATATCATAGCTAATGAAGCAAGGCTCCTGTGGCATGGGAGATATCATCAGGATTGATGGAACACCTGCCAAGAAAAAGGTTAAGTCAAACATAAGAAATGCGCATCTGACTGTCTCGGACAAACTTCCTAATGCCAGCCAAAACGACAGTGTCCCTGCCATTTTTCAACAGACTGATTATTTACTATTTTCGTGAGAGACTATCCTTACTTCACCTGAAAATTTGTGATGTAAGGTTTCGCAAATTATCATGCTATTGAATGGTCCAGTAATGAAAACGAAATTCTGTTTCTATCTGACAAGAACATTATTACAAGGGAGAATTGACAGTCAATGGTGCAAAATGACTTGCGCTCCACCAATGTTTGAGGCAATGATTTACTTTGCATCGACTAATTGTTTCTATACCTAACTGATTCTTGTTCTGCCAAAGTAACGTGTGAAAGTAATAACGTCTGTCTTTAATGAGAAGTAGTTCTTGTTCAGAGGTAAGTTTGCTTCATATAATGACCTCTTTCAAACGAGGCGGTCCACTATGACAAAGAAAACGAAGAAATCTTTTTGAAAATAGACTGAAAAAAGAAACAATACATTATTATGAAACAGGCTGAAGAAATTTGATCGTAGGAGTTTCTCAACCAAGACAAAGCTGATTGTGAGAACAAACCAATAGCATCCGAAAATTTTGGTCGGTACTATAATGTTGTTAATTTCTAACGCATTGTTGTTTGTTTCCTAGAGTGCATTAAGTTAGTTGATGATGAACAGTCGGTCTCGAACTGTAAGACCGTCCAGTATAGTGAGGAGAAAGCAGGACACGACCCAGAGTTTTCAGTTCTCGATTTTGATGCGCGGTGAAATCGCCAGCTGTGGCTTTTTTCTCTGTAACCCTCATCGTGCATGACCTGATGATACCTTTTTATAACCAGAAACGTGACCATTACCATGCTTTCCAGTTCTCTCCCCCCCCCCCTCCACCCCCATCCCCTCCCCTCTCCCCCCATCCCCACCCTCGCTTCTTTCAACTGATATCCGTTAATTGGTCTCTTCACCGACTTAATTCTAGCCATTACTTTGCCAGCAAAAATCATTTAATTGGTCGTATTTTGGGATATAACAGTAGCTTTTGAAAAACTCACGTAAAGTCCAAAGCTAATATAACAGTTAATATGTATATCCTATTATTAATCTTAACCCCCCAAAAAACGGAAATTAGAATTAATTACAGTGAAGACTGTCATATTTTTACTATGAAAGATGACAATACATCATCCCTTTCCCGGTCGTTGCCCAGAAATCACAGACCTCCACCCAACTCAAGCCTCAGAGCGGTTTGTCAGTTCATTCTAAAAGTAATAAGCTCTTTTGGGTTCTTCTGTCTCCCAAGAAGAATAAAATGTTTTTTCTCTTCCTATCTTTACCACTAAAACCTCTTCATGTTACTCTCCAAATGGTGACACTGCTACTTTTGACTGACACTGTCAGAGTAAAATGCATGTGAAGGAAAAGTTATAAACTTATACTCAAGAATGTTGGAGACGTTCTTCAAGCCTTTCCCCCTCGTTATTAACAAAGACAAGAGATGACCTGAAGCACTCTATGACAGTCTTGAATTATCAAAGCAAATTCTGTATGGGGAGTATCAACCGTTCTTGTGGCAACTATAAATCAAACTATAAATCTGTAATGTTTTGCCTTTACTCTACAAATAACTGTCAGATATTGAGATGTATATACTCCACAGTTATGTGATGCAACAATTACTTTTTCCAAAAGCTGACAGTGACATTACCCTGGAGAACCCTGTGTTGTAGACATGGTCACCATCAAAGACAAAAAAAAGTGAATGGAATAAACAACACTCTTTGTATCAAAACTCCAAACGTATTTTAGAAACGTATGTTAGAGTATTGACTCCTCTCTTAACTACTGTAAAGAGTGCAAATATGTTATTTATCTGTTGCTTGACACCCAGTTACATTGGACAACTACTGTGCAGGTGTTTCTCTCTGGCTATCGTGGGCTAGAGTTACAGTGTAGCTGTGCATTGAACACCATGGTGTCGCTCCTCAAAAAGTGACCATAGTACTAGTGCGTGTTACATGTGGCGACTCCCTGATATTCAAGATGATGTTTAAGACAAAAGATTGCCCCGTTGTGGTCATGGCGGCAAAGGAATAAAAAGAGAATTCGAATCATTTCTGTGCACCCAATATTAATCTGAGAAGAGCTTCCCACGGCGAATGTCATCACTTAATGCCCCAACTGCGAGAGGACGATGAAAGATTTGAAAATTACTTCAGAATGGAGCAAATCACTTTTGATAGGTTATTGGATTAGTGATAGAGAGAAACAGAGGGAAAGTGTGTATGTGTGTGTGTGTGTGTGAGAGAGAGAGAGAGAGAGAGAAAGGTATTCCATGCTCATGCGTTGCGCTTGTGTGAACTGCTCATCTTAGTTCATTTCCATAATTCCATCCTTCAACTGTAAAATGACAACAACTTCAGAAAAATGATATTACAGTACGTGTCAAAATGAAACATTCAAAGTCATTGTGAATTTTTAAAGGAGTAAGGAATGAAGTTGGGAGGGACAGGGGATGGAGAATGAGAGGAGGTGGATAATATTGGGCCTCACATTGCTGAGTCATAAGTTTGAGGTGTTTCACATGGTCACATGGCTGAGGAATCATCGCTCAAAACACATGGATTTGTTGATATACATGGTTGGACAAATCTGAGTGCTTATTATTACTCAAGAGCTGCCTGCCATACTCATATCAGCTTGTGAGCGAAATTCCTCGGTCATGACTTGTGAATGAACTCGAATACCTCATTGCTGTCACATTAATTTATGGGGCATGTATCCTGCCAGTAAAGGACTGGACGGGAAAGCAGCTGTGGCAGTGCACCCATCTGGCCCAGGACAAAGTGGCTTGGCAAAGGTTGGCACAGGCGGCCCCAATTTTGCGCGGGATGACACATAGAAGAAAAGGTATCCTGCCAGTGTCCCTCATATTGATATTGATATGTGTTCAGGGAACCACAATTTAGGTTTAATGGCATTATAAAAGGAACGCTTTTTAATCAACATCGTTTCTTATTCGGAAGGTGATTCTTATGAAAAGTATATTGAACGAATTCTTGAGCAGACTGGCTGCTTGATACTTCTAACTTTAAACAAGAACATCTTCCTCTCATTTACAGCCAGGAAGAGTTGACCGTGTCCTATTAGTTGTGTTTGAAAAAATAAAATCAGCCCTCAGATTCCGAAGTATATGAGCCTGTTGTGAGCTTAGAGAAATACTGGCACATGAATGAGTACAGAGCGGCCTTTGTAAGTAGGCTTGTTTTAAGTATCACTGCCATTGTTTCGAGAAAATTTCAGCTCAATCCTTGAAAGCTAAATTTGATTGCCTCAAGTGCCGACATCACATAAAGGTTACTGACCCAATGTCAGTATTCAGGATTGAGTTTATTTTGGCGGAAAAGTGCCTTAACGACATGAAATGTTCTTTCCTCAAAACAACCGCTGCGGCATTTAAAGGAGCTTTCAAAGGTCGCTAGGTAGATAAATAAATAATCTCTTGCAATATAAAAAACAGACAACAGATGATATTTTTATTTATCATTCTTGATCCTTGTCTATGTCTTTGTCCAATCCCCTCCCCCCCCCCTCCCCCAACCAAACCCCTCCCTCTCTCCCCCTTATTCCCCTTCACTCGCTCCCCACCCCGGTGACCCTTTTCTGAAATGAACGGCTAGGGCCTTACATGGTATATACATATGCAAACCCACGATCACTCAAAAACACATACAGACGTCCACATCACATAACAAACCAAGCCTTTATGTTGACCAATCGATTGGATATTTATCAACGTTTTCAAATACGCGATTCGTCAGATAAATAGCATTAGCACGAAATGGCCCTCTGACTTTCGACATCCGCGACAGTTTAATGGATTCGCTCATTTGTTCCATCGGTCAGCGCCGAGTGCTATATCGTCCTGCAAGATC
Source organism: Peronia peronii (assembly GCA_039654565.1). NCBI lineage: Eukaryota > Metazoa > Mollusca > Gastropoda > Systellommatophora > Onchidiidae > Peronia > Peronia peronii. Next base: position 8,485 of record JBCEWB010091441.1, read on the forward strand.
CCTCACCCTTCCACGCCGGCCGAGGGAAGGAAGGATTTGGAGAGTCTTGTCGTGATCTGCTCGTTGTTTTTGGCATTACAGTGTTGACAGATAAGCCTGCGCAAGCGTATCCCTTAGCCAAGTACTCGTTCAGAAGCCACGCAAACATGCGATCCTGGTGATGGATACTTTCGGACTCGATAACATGCTGTTTTATATTTGCTGTTTTACTTCAGTTTGTTATCGTTCGGTTTTCCTTCCTTCTCACTCTCCATCTCTTCTTGTTCTCCCTTCTCCTTTGATCTCTCTCTCTCTCCTTTGTCTCTTCTTCCTCTTCCTCTTTAGTTTTCTCCTTAATTTTTCTCTCCTTATTGTCTTAATCTCCTCTTTTTCTCACCCCCCCTCTCTCTCTCTCTCTCTCTAGCCCTTACTAGAAATCTCTCCTTCTCTCCCTCCTATCCTCTTTTTCTATCCCATCTTTAGTCTATCTCTTCTTCTCTGGCCTTCTCTCCTTTCTCTAATCCTCTCTAATTTCTCTCCTCCTTCCTTTTCTTCCTATGTCTTTTTTTCACTATCTGTTCTCCTCTCTCTCTCTCTATGTCTTTTTATATGTTATCTCTCTCTCTGTCTGCCTCTGTTTCTCTTGCTTTCTCTCTCTCTTCTCTCTCTCCTTCTCTCTCTCTTCTCCCCCTCTCTCTCTCTCTCTGTGTATATTCTATGCTATCTCATCCTCTTTCTCTTGCCCTTTCTCTCTCTTTTCTCTCTCTCTTTCACTCTCTGTCTCTTGCTATCTCTCCCTTCAGCTCCTGGCATCCAACTGCCAAGTCTGTCATTAAAGTTTTTGTATATCTCTGTAGTTTCGACTCCTCTATTTTCTTTGCCTTCGACTACATCCTTCGTAAGCATTTTTTTTTAACAGTTAATGTTATGGAGGCGGTTTAATCAAATTCTCGCACTTTGCTCCAAGTTCACAGACCGCTTCTTTCGATTTTCTTACTTCTAAAGAAAGCCCAAGTCGGAAAATAGAATACGGCCAAACAATTACGATGGTGAGAGTTATAGGTTTTTAATGCACCGACTCATGATGGTATATGGGACACCAAGGACACTATTTAATAGGTCCCTGTAACCCTTTCCTACCACGATTTCTGCGAAAACAAAGCCAGCTATTTATTTCGTCTCCTGAAATCAGTGGATAACGCAATTTCTTGGATTTCAACTTCCTTTTCATTTTTCCGTGATTTCCTGCTTCTTCTAAAGAAAGTTAGCGTTGGCCGGATCTGAGAATGGAGAATGATTTCTCACAACTCCAATCTTAGTCATCCCGGCAGTCAAAAGGGTTAAACGATAACAATCCATGATTTAAATGACTTTATTACATTTCAAGAAGACCACGGACGATAGTGCCTATTGATCACTCAGGGCTGTATAGTTGTTCAACCCTAACACCGACCCTAATACCTAACCCGTTACTCTCAACCCCGAACTCTAATCCCAGCCCATAACCTCTAACTCTAAATCTAGCCGCTAACTCTAATCCTAACCCTGGCTCTAACCCAGTACCTAGATCTAGCCCTAATGGAATATTTCAAAATATAACGATAAGAATGGGTCACCATTCGCATTCCTGCTGTGCGCAACAGGAGAAGGGGCGTAATCATGTTTTTCAATCTTCAGTCGATAATATCCCAGCTTCTTACAAGACGGTTCGGTTTCCTGGAAGGAGGTAAAGGATAAATTTTCTTCATGGACAGTCCAGCAAAAATTTGCTTCATGGAACCAACTACCTCCACATGTCAGTACGATTTAGGGTACTGATAATGAGACAGAAATACGTTTGAGTAACGTAAATGATTGTTTTTGAGTACATACTTGTACTTAAAAGTACTGATATGGGAAAGTCATGGGGCTGAAAAAAGCGTCATAAAAAATTATGATATCTCATTTATGGAATCAGATATTCGAGATATTGAGTGGAATAGTGCGTAACTATAGCTGTATGTTACCATTCAATTCCACAATGGTATGAGTCGTTTTTTTTTCTTCCTTCAGGTTTTCAGTAGCAGTGTTAACCGTAATCACCACTCCACAACAAGTAATCTAATTTAACAGCTATTGTTTGTCTTGTTAATTTAGTGAACTGCTACTTTTTAAATAAAAAACCCACTTCTGTCTAAATTATCGATATGACTTCTAGCTGCGAATGCCAATTTTCTAATTAAAAAAAAAAATTGACTTGGACCATTCTACGAGTACTATTTACGACTATTTCTGCCACAAAACCGGAACTGATAAGCGTGAATGGGATACCCATTTACGATTTGTGGGAGAACATTACAACATTAAGAATCTTAAATCACCATTTGGTGCAAATTCTCACAATATTTGACATCACTACACAACGATATTATCCCTGAAAATTAAATCACCATAATCAGAACATGAGAGACAAATACAATATGAGTCATGGTGACCAACCTTTGAGGGCTTAATATATCATGTATTTTCGTCGTCTAGGTGTGCGTTATGATCTATGGGTATAATATACATCAATGTGAAGCCCGTTATATATATAACTCATTCTCTCTCTCTGTTTCTCTCTCTCTCTCTCTCATCTCTCTTTACTTCTCTAGTTTCTCTCATTCCTTTTCTCTCTTTCCATGACTCTTTTTCTTCTCTTCTGCCGTGCCTTCTCTTCCCTCTCATTTCATATTTTCCTCTTTGTCTCTCTTTCTCATTCTCTCTTTCTCTCTCCATCATTCTCTGATGCTCAAGCTCATGGAATGTATTCATCAACATCCGGAGAAGTAGCAATGTTTGAAATGGACAAGATTGCGAAAGAGAAACGCAGATTTCGGCAATGGGATTGAAAACTTCACACGAAGGACACATTTTTTTACTATCATTTCAACAGCCTGAAAATGCAGCGAGAGTTCTCGAGTACATTGACAGAATGAGTTTTCATCACAGTCTAATTATTCTCTTCCTGAGATCTATTCAACAACAGTTTTCCACAAGAAATTTTAAAGAGTATCCTATTCTTTCAGTCCATCTTTACAACCTGTATTTTTGTTCTTTTTGTTGTTGCTGTTGCTGTTGTTGATGCTGATGCTGCGGTTGCTGCCGTTGTAAATGTTAATGCTGTTGTTGTTGTTGTATTACTGTTGTTGTTGTTGTTGCTGCTGCTGCTGCCGTTGTAAAAATGTTAATGCTGTTGTTGTTGTTACATTATTATTCTTGTTGTTGTTGTTACATTATTATTCTTGTTGTTGTTGTTGTATTATTACTGTTGTTGTTATTGTTGTTGTTGTTGTTGTTGTTGTTGTTGTTGTTGTTGTTGTTCTTGTTGTTGTTGTTGTTGTTGTTGTCGTTGTTGTTGTTGTTGTGGTTGTTTACTTTTTTTTTAAAAAGAGAGCAACAAAACTGTCTCGATTTTCCTGAAAGTGAACTTTTTGAGAAGAAGGCGTTCTGTCAAGATAGGTCCGAGCTGGCCTCTGCCTAGGCTGAAATTGAAGACCGATGGAATACATTTACCGGAGAGGAAGCGAAAAGAAGAAAGGAGAAGTTCAAAACGAGTAATTCGCGCAAAAGAACACAGATAATGCCCAGGGAAATGAATTGCAGAATTCATTAAAGACGGAAATCTTGTAAATGAGAGCATGATTACATTGAAACAGAGAATCCAAGGGTTGTTGAGTAAAATATGAGAAACAAAAAAAAAAAAAGCAAGAAACAAGGAGAAGAAAACTCTAGAAATGCACGAGGATATAGGCCTACGTGTTATAAGAGAGAGCGAGAGAGATGGAGAAGGGGGTTACGTTCTATAGTACGCCTTTCAACCTCCTAGTGGAGGTTATCTCGATTGGGGGAAGGGGGACGCAGTGGCTCTGTGGTATGGCGTCTGCTCAAGGAGAAAACGGGCCGGGATCGACTCGCGGGTCCTGCATCGGGGGATGGAAGGACACAAAGATCGAAAACCCGCATTTTT
>JBCEWB010091452.1:0-12450 GCA_039654565.1 Peronia peronii
GAACCTCCGGCACCGGAGCATGTAATGGCTGACATCGTTAGTGTCCCCGCATGTGTCGCAGGCAGCGGGTCTTCCGTAGTTGGTGAACCTGTGGGGCCGGTTCCCCATTCTTAGTCTCAGCAGGTGGTTGTTCACTGGCACCTTATAGTCGCTAAGGGGCTTTGTGCCTGGTGTTCTGAACATGACCAATGTGCCTTAAACTATGTGTGTCTCGAATATTAACACTATAACATTGTATCCCACATGAAAAAGTAGGAACTTTGAGCAAACACGTTAATTTTTTTTTTTTTTTTTTGCTGCTGATGATGAATATAATCAGGTTTACTGCTCATTCACATCAAAGATTCATATTCAATCAAGTTCGAACAACTGAAAATGGAGGAGCGTCATTTCCTCCCCATTCCACCCCTCCTTTCAGTCTTCCCTCCTCCAACTCTAATTACCATTGTGTATTTAATTCTGATATGTTCCAGCGTGTATTGTGAGATATTGTGTTTTAACGCCACCACAAAATAGTTCATATTCGACTAAGCAAAAATCTAGAAATCCCTGGCATAGTGTTTGTACTCCTGCTAAAAAAAGAACACCCACTGATTTTTGTTAACTCTCCACCACGAGATCCGAGAACAATTATCACCGATCCCGTGCATTTTTAGGTGTTTTTCTATGACAACGGTAGTGAATAGCTTGGCGTGTTTATATCCCCCCCCCCCCCAACTAAAATTAGACGGGGATTTCCAGCTGTTCGCTTGGTCGGAACAAATCTATTTCTTCTATGGTCTCTTTATACATGTATGTTGATTAGCCTTTCAGCCATACAACTGAATGTAGTGTTACAAATTGTGACATGCAAATTCAAATCCATACCTCTCATTCACTCACTCACTTACTCACTCACTCATTCATCCTTTGACTTCCGTAGATGTCGTTGGTGCACTCGTGAAGACGTGTTCACCACTTTCCTCCATCTTTCTTTATCTTTCACCACCCTCTAAGATTCTGCCAGACTCAGTCCTGTCCATTTCTGTATGTTATCTTCCCACCTCTTTCTCTGTCTTCCCTGTCTCCGGCCTCTTTTGACTGTACCTTGCAAGATTGTTTTTGCGAGGCCTCTTGTACGAGAAATGTGCCTGTATCATTTTAGTTTTTGCTTCTTCAAACCGATAGACAACAATCATAATTCCATTCACATCAAACTCTCAGGAAAAAGACTTACATTCACGAAGATCAAATTAAATAAGTTGTGTCTTTTATTTCATCAACACCTCCACAACATTGCAAAGACAACCGCAATAGTCAAATACATGTATACAGAAAGGGTGAACCACTCTCTGTTTGTCATTATGTACATTCACCCTGTCTCAAAGTAAATAAAAGTCAACATCTTGTGACTATGTTGGAACTCCACATCATTCCCATAGGTATCACTCCAGAATGGTTCTCTTGTAAAATTCCACGACACATATACAAAATTAGATCTATAGTTTGTGTCCACATTAATCAATCATTTGCAGAAAACTTGTATGGTGCAGTATTAAAATATATTGGACAACATTAATCAATCATCCCAATACATTTCTAAAATACAGTCATGCAAACACTCAAAAAGCACCACACAGATACAGGCTTCATTCTAGTTCCAAGGCCCGAATGCACAGCAATCTATCAGTTGTTTACTATGCTCTCACTTTCTATATGATCTACTTGACTGAGTTAAAAATCAGTCCTTATATCTACACATTTCCAAAAGCACATCCACAAGTTCCACAAATTTTCAAAAGCTTTTATACACCATTCCACAGATTTCCATACTACATACACTCATATTCCCCTTCTGCCCCCTCCCCCTTTCCCCCCAAAGCTCTCATTATTGGATCCTTTCCCCCATAGGCAATGTCATACTCATGGACTTAAAAAGCTATGTTTATAGAGGTTCAAAATAAATTGAAACAAAAATGAAAATGATTTACCCAATGTACTTTACACATTCGTAGGTCTCATCCTCTTCTTCAAATGTTCACTCCTTTTTCATTCCTCTCAATTTTTTTGTTTTTGATTATAAATTCATATTACTAACTTTATAATTTCTCTCTACATCTCCTCCTTCATGGCCTGGTCTGATAATGTTTGACATATTTTGATAATATTTTGTCCCATTCACAGGCTTAAAAAGGACCTTTGTCTTTTGTAATCAATCAGAAGCTGCTGTATGATGTTTATGACAAGTAGAGAAAATAAAGTCAGATTGGTGAAATAGATTCACGCAAACAAATGAAAGAAGCCACAAAAATCCTTGTTTTGATTAATAATGATGATAACAAAAGCATAACACATGTAATCATCATACATCTTGCAGCCAGTCTGAATGAGTCATAAGTCGCTGAACTCAAATACAGAAATCAGGGGTTGAATGTGATGACAGTGACCTGACAATGTTTTTTTATATTGAAGACACTAAAAAAATCCATTTCTGAATAAGAAAATATTGCTCGCATGAACAGATGGTAAGTACATCAGGATATTCTAAGAATATTTAAATTAATGTGCTCAATTGTTCATTTTTGCCAGTTTATCTTCTGATTTAGCCCTTACTGACGAGCCATCCACTGTCTCTTCAATTTGCAAATATCTCTGGTTATAGACAAGCAGACTCAAAAACTTTTTTTACCCTATGAGAAGTGCATGAAATAAAGTTTTACATGACAGTAATAACTCTAGGTGGTGGAAAATTGACATGCTACTCATACTGACTGCCTGCAAGACATACTGCTAATAAACAGAGCCATGGCCCATGACAAATGGTGTTGTAAGGTGCTTTATTCACATACCAGAATGGACAGCAAAAATGAAGAAAAAAAAATTACTTAATGTACGTGCAACAAGATGTCCTGCATCTCTGAATGAAATCTTCTGTTAACTTGTTTTGAGTTTTCCTTAAAATCATAATGCATAATTTTTGCCTAAAATTTGTTTTGAGTCTTTAAATGTAAAGCATATTGAATAAAAATGTCTCACAACAAACACTTTGACAACACGTTTGTATAATGCATTATAAATTCATTCACATTATAAGCAGAAATGGTCCTCATGATTTTAATCACAAAACACTATATATTGGACTCTTCTAATGTATGACCAGACTGGCCTTAGGCAGTGGAGAGCTGTGAATAGAAACATGAAAATCATACAAAATGTCACTGATGACAGAAGAATGCAATCCTCTGATACAGATGAACATAAAGCAACAAATGTGAAATCTTTCACAGATGGCCAGCAAGCTGGTTTCGCATACTGCAAAACAGAATATCCCAGAAGTGTGACACTCATATAAAAAGAAAGAAACTTTCATGACATACCATCTGACTAGCTGTACAGAAACAGATGCCAGACAGAGATTTGTTGAAAAAAATCGGACTCCAGAAGTTAACCTTGAATGTGAATAAAAATAAAATCATAACTATAATACATGTAATGTCCAGGCATTCCGATGTGCAGCAGACAAATGTCTCATTCTTCCCATGACGCCCTTAGTGGTATAAGCGGCAGAAAAAAAAGAAAGAAAGAATACATGTAACTGTTTGCATCACAGTCAGGTCCTTTCATTTCCTTTTTCCATTGGCATGATATCTATAATTCCATCTATCAAAAATTTCACATCCACCTCGTTTCATTGAGTCTGTATGGTTGTGTTTACATCTGTATCTTTCTCATTAAAACTCATACCTGTCTTTCTTTTCTTCTCCTTTCTTTTTTTTTTTAACCATTTGTTTCCTTAATTGCTAGCAATCTTAAGATGTTTAAACATTACCCGTGAACATTAATTTTTGTTAAGAACCTGGCTATATGATAACTTCAACTTTTTTCAGAAATGGTTGCCAATTCATGCTGATAACTTATATACATGTATGTTTCTGACTTTGTTGTAAAAAAGAATATATCATGTATATCTGAGAAGATGCATCTGAGTACCAATGTCCTCAAGTAGAACAAACTTGTTTTGATTGTCCCAGTTTTCACATAGCAATAGTGAATACTTTGTGTAACTCATTTGTCAGTTTTTCATGTGATAGACGCACTTTGCAGAAACTTAAAACTGATTTTTTATTTTGATTCCATAATAAAACAAACACAATTGTCCGACAAAACTTTTCCTTCTGATGCATTCTGATATCAAATTTATTGCCATAATTTGGTTTCTAATTATTTATGAATTTTTATAATGTTCAAATTTTAGATAATATGAGCTACACAAATGCATTATTTTCAAACGCATACAGAATAAAAGCCAAAGCAGCCAGAATGCTCAAATTTCTCAAACAATGATTAATCAACATATATATTGAGCTAATTTTTTTTTATGGAGATACAATGGTTACAAAAAGGACAAACACCTCTATGCCACAGAACAGTGATCCTATTCCTACACATGCAAGACAACTCCCCATTCTGACATGGAGCATAGATCTCAAGATATGGAATCTGTTCAGTCTAACACAGAACCGATCTCTTGATCCCTTCTATGCACTGTCCTAAACGATGCTTGGGGCCGACAGGTGTTTCTGCTGTGGCTAGTTTTGCTCAGTTTATGCCTTTTCTGATCGAAGGGGCAATATTGACATGTTTAACTTCAACTTTGCTCAGACTTTTCTTGGATTCTTTCCCTTGAATTACCTACTACAACATTCTGCTAAAAAAAACGGGACAGTGACAAGTTTGATCTATAAGAAATGTGTTTCATTGACTGAAACAAAGAAAAAGTCATCATACAAAAGTCTGCTATTCCTGGTGTGTTTCAAAACGTGGATTATACTGAAATATTCTTGTTTGTGGATCTATTTCTATTTCATGTAATCTGAGTGCCTAAAAGGACATAATAATAATAATGCTGTTGTAACATAAACTTTTTTGTTTGTTTACTTTTTTTTTAATGGAACCTCTCTTCTCTAATGTGAATGTCTATCATATCTGCTATCTTTATGTGAATTTTCAAAAGTACATCTTGAAAATTACATGAATTAGACCTACATAAGTGAAGCAGGACCAATTCAAAAAAATCCCCCACCACAAATGTTATGAACATCTGGCACTGAAGGTGCTAGGATACAGAATCTCCCCAATCTGCCCTAGGATTGAGATCTTAACCCTTTCACTCCAATGGGCTGAATAATGAGAGTGTGAAATTTTGCCAGATTCTGATGAGCTGAATATTGGGCATGACAACTTAGCCCTTAACATTGATTTGGTAATGAAATAAGAAAAATCCCATTCTAACCTCTCTAGCCCTGCACAAAATATGTGAATCCCAACTGCTCATTCAACTGTCTTTACATTAATATAAATATATAATGGTTTGGTGGGCATGTTTTTTAGTTGAACAAAAATCTTTTATACTAAGGTCATCTGCAGAATTATTTTTAGGTTTCTACTAAAAAAATTCCATCCAGATATGAAAGAAGCTCTGTAGCAAATGAGTTAAGACATGGAATCTGTACAAATTGTCCTAAGGCAGGCGTCTCATCATCTTCTCTTCTGTCTGTGTGTATTGCTGTGTGTGTGTGTTTTCCTGTACGGGGCTGGTCGAGTGGAATGCGTATCCTGCCGCTGGGCTGTGGTAATGGGTTTGAAGCCTGGTGGGGGTTTGATGACGGCATCAATGCTGAAGTCTTTCTGGGTCTGCTCCATCAGCCGCAGTTTTGCTTCGATGGCTTGAATTTTGGTCTCTGTGCTGTTGGGGAGAGAGAGAGAGAACACAATCACACATGTTTATTTACATCAGTTATATGTAGCAACATCATCAAATGGAATACATTTTACATCAACTGTATGAAAAATCAGAAGACAAACAAATGGACAAAACACAAATTCAAAACCAAAGAGAACAAAATAATTAAAAAACAAAGAAATAAAACCTTCATATTCCTGTCAAAATGTCCTGGAGGATATCATTTTTTTTTTCTTGACATTTTAACTTTACTTGACAAAACCAGATAGCTGAATTCTTGTGATTAAAACTGTTTAAAAGAATTTATTTCTTTATCCTTTTTTTTTCCTTCTTTTTCTCCCAATGTTATAGTTATTATTTTTTAAAAGTTTAATTTTTTTAAAAATTTCATGTTTGGGAGCAGGTATATTCCCTTCTTCTGCAGTTCCTTCATGAGCAATTTTCATCCATGACAAAAAATTTAAATGAGCACTCTATCTGAGTGAAAGGATAATCATCAATTCATAAATCTGGACAATCTGGACTTGGTGAAGAATCTCTCTTTCAATCAGTAATATTTATGCACTAACTAGCAATTTTAGTGTTCAAGACTTAATGATTTGTTATCAAATAATATTTGGCTGATAATAATAATAATGATACAGTCAGTAATATCATGTAAAAGTATATATAAAGTTGCAGCTTACACTGCTGAAATTTTGTGACTGGAATTGTTTCAATTTGAAAGATATCACTTGCTATACTGTATTGTGGAATCTGTCAGATGCCATGCGGTGATACTTGTGGTAACCTACTGTAACAAACATACAGACAGATCAACTAGCACTGACCTGGCTGTTTCTAGTGAGGCAGAGAGCTGTAGTGCAGAGGCCACTGGTGGTGGGATGGAGGAGGATGAGGAGGAAGAATCTTTCACATGACTCTTGGCTTTGGGAATGATTTTCACTCCAGCATCACTCTGCGGGCAAATGCAAAAACAAACAATCAATCATACAAACTGACAAGAAATTAAATTGTGTTTCTGAGAGAACATTCTAGTTCATGCACATATATACATGTACATGTATTTTTTTTTCTCATAGACAAGTAAATTAAAGACTCATTCACATGCACAGAGTCTGAAATCTGAGGTTTTACAAGTACTGTGTTTAAATGTAGTTCATCTGTTCTGTACATTATATCACACATTTCAAACTAAATTGTCACTGTTATTCTTTACAGAAAAGAAAATTGCATGCTTCTGTCCGCTAACCTACATTACAAAACGACAGAACAATAGCATCATGTGGATTTGTTTTTTTTCTAAATTGTTTCCTTCCTATCAAATCTTGTCACATAGTTATCTCTTTTTTTCTAGATCAACACAAACTAATGATATCTATTCATGAACCCTGAGAGAACTACTGAGAAGACTCAATAGTCAGTCCTAATAAGATGGACCTTGGACAAGGAATCTCTTACCTGCTTGGATCCTTGGGCCCATTTGACATACATAGGCCTGGACAGAACCAGCTTACCATCCAGAGCTTTTCTGGCTTTTTCTGCTGCCTGTTCAGAGAGATAGAACACCCAGAGATGAGAGGTAATATGTGTTATTACTTTCAAATGTTTAGGCGGAATACTGAGAAGCTATTAAGGAGATAAGGATACTAACAAGGACCTAATAAAAAGAACAAATCAAAGACAGATAAAAAATTCAACTGAGATTAGAACTCAAGCTTTTAACCTACAGAATGCCAGACCAACAATTGTGGATCAATTTGTACCATCTCAAAATGCTGGACCCATAATTGCAGGCCAGGTTTTTCTATCCCAAAATGCCAGAGACCATAATGATATGATAGTTTATTTAAAGTCTGGAACTGTTTCCCAAAAAAGCTGGCACTGACAAGGGAATTTTAGGTACACACAGTGCATGGCAGTTCAAGGACAAGAGTCTAAGAAGAATAGTAAAGATACACACTGGAATGATATGGCTACCAAGAAGGACTATTAAAAAAAAAAGACATCAGAAACTAATAGAAACTGAACCGTGGATGGTGCATACATGTAGTGTTTTCAAGTGTTAAAGAGAATAATAAAGACCAATTGGATAGACACAGGTATCAACAAGGACTTGATCCTAAAGCTATCAACAGAAATTGTTGGAGTATCAGGATTTCCAAAGATATAGGAGGAGTCCACCGAAAGAAAGGGAGCAGTCACAAAATTTGAAAACAAGAAATCCTAATTTTGAAGTTTCTAGACACACATTTTCAAGTAAGTACTTTGAATTAAAAATTCCTCTCCAACTGACCATGTTTACTTTTCAAAAAGATACTTCTATAGGAGGTGATGGAGTTGGTCAAAAGGCTGGGAAATATGTATCTGAAAACTGTACTCTTCAAATGATAATGGCAGGGAAAGCCAAAATGTCATCCAATATGACTTTGTGATTTCAGTCATCAGAAATGTCATATTAACAATGAAATGGAAATGGAATGGTTGCACAGTACTAAGGTTATGCAAACTAAAGCAGTTATGAAGAAGCAAACTAGATTAGCAGTACCTGAATTTCGTTTATTATTTCAAGAATGAAATGACAAAATGTATGGGCCTGCCCTGGTCAATGATTCCAGTGATCAGAGACAGATCGCTAACAACTGTAGAAATGCATGATTAGAGATATGCCTCTCAGTAGAAATGAGTCAAGTGTCAATTTTCTGACATAACTGAGTTATTACTATCATGCAAAAACCTTAATTCATATAATGTCATGCGATAAAGAAAGTTTTGAGCTAACTTCATTGTAGCCAGAGATATTGCATATTGAAGAAACATGAGGTGACCCCTTAGTACCAGCTAAAATCTGGAAATAATTTTTGGCAAAAATAAACACTTCAGTACATTGATCTAAATATTCATTTCACAATATACTGATATACTTATAATCTGTACATGAGAGCAAATATTTTCTTATTCAGTGGCAAATGTTCTTTCAAATCAATATCTGCCATATAATAAAGCTATGGACATCAGCCTCACATTTAACTTCCAACTTCTCTGTTCCAGTCCAGCGACTTATGCCTCATTCTGACTGACCCTGAGATATGTGCTAGCTCAACAGGTGAACAAGAACAGTTACAAATACATAAACAAACAGAAAGAAACAAAGCATTAGTTTTTTGATGTGCCGATCTTTGATAAAGAGTGTCAAAGATGAAAAGCAAGTGACTGGGGCTCAGAGAAGAAGGAAAACACAAATACAACACTTTGTTCAAGATTGCACAGAAATGCCATCCTGGATAGAAACTTGAATGACTGATGACAGGGGAGATCAATACTAACAGGTAGAAAAATATGAATATTACCACGAGTAGTTTCCCTTGAAAATTCTAGCGGCTCACTGTGGGATTTGCTGCTTGTTTTTGGGCACAAGCAGGCTTTTCTACAGATGAACTTAATGAGGAAATCTTACCAAATAAAAAATATCCCCCCCCTCCCCCCCCACACACAAAAAATAGATATAAATATGATGTAATCTTCTCTCAGAAAAGTCTGTAAACTTGGCCAAGTTTGTGTATGTTTTGCTTTCAACCTCCTGCAGGTTATTATCTTTACTTCACTATGAAAAATACTTAAATTTTATACCTATAGATTGTTGAAGGTAAAACGAAAAGAAAAAAGAGGATGTCTAGCATACACAGAAAAAAGAAAAATAAATAAATAAACAGATAAATAAATAAAAAATAAATAAACAAAAAGACACAACTGACTGATGGTCAGCACAAGTAGTTCCTACCTCCCAAGTGTGAAAACTGACAAAGCAGTAGCCCTTGGACTTGCCCTTGTCTGGTCCAGCCTTGTGGTAGATGAAATCCATCTTGCGTATAGAGCCAAACTTCTGCACCATTTTCAGTATGGCAAACCTAGCATGAGAAAGAGACAATATTCAATCTGTCAGTGCTACAAAGGTTCTCATGTCAGTGGCAAACAGTAACCAACAACAACCACACAAAAAACCCGAAACACAGCCACATAAAATGAAGGAGAGAGTTTCATACACTTGAAAATAACAGCAATTAACTCATTCACATCATCATGCCAATATACAGGTTACAAAGATATAGAATTATAAATTGGTGCCTCCAAAGGATAAATAGCCTGTGGAGTGAATGAGTTGAAGAAAGAATGTTAGAGACATGCTACTAATTGTCCATGACAGTAAACAAAAGCTGCTCTATTAATCTTTCACAAAATCAATAAATGGATATGCATATTAAAAAAAAAATAAGGTGGAGGTGGCCATAGAGAGATTACTTCACTTCATCTATTGTGAAATGGCAACAAGTGAGCCCTGTCTTTAACAGATACTATTTTCATCATATTCTTTCATTTGTTGGTTATTTGTATTAGAGTAGCAAGTTTGCTACTAACTGGAGTCTTTGTCCTGAAACTCAAGATATGCATGATATCAAGTGACAGCATTTCACCCTAAATGTAATAACTTACTCTGTGATCCGACTGTCCAGGTTCCCCACCCACAGCCTTTTGTCATCATCTTCTTCCCCATACGGGTCGTCAGGCACATCGATGTGCTCACTGCCAGATGGCACCAGCAGCTCTGGCGATGTCAAGACCTCCGACGCTGCTGTCTGTGAGGTGGAGGTCATCTGGTCTCTAATGTCCTATCTATCACAGAGCTGATATCAACAGAAGGCAGGAAACAGAAACAGCAAATGAGCCTTGTGAAATTATTAAGTTTGCTCAGATCAAATCATTTGGTTTCCAATGTTCCCTATATCACAGAGATAATTCCAACAAAAGGGCTGTGAGTCCGATAAAGCAACTGACCCTTGTCCGTACTGGTGAAATTACTAATCTTTCTCAGAGATCAAATCACTTGGTTTCTGCTGTCCTCTTATCAAACATCAAATATTAAAAGAATGGCCATAGACAGAATTTACAATTAAGCCTCATCAATGTGGATGAAAGAATGATGCTTATGCTGATCCAATCTTGTCATACACATCAGGAAAATGTAGGGTTTTTAAGTCTCAGATGATGCTATGGTCGAGGAAAGTCTGTAGAAAACAGGCCACCTTGAAGCAATGTATTTTTCCCAGTGTGCAGAATAATCATTTAAAGAAATGAGAGCGAACGTGTATCACTTACTTCCACTGAAGTGTATGACAAATATAAGGTACATCTGTAAACCTTCCTTTGGATGAAGATGGGTAATATACTAAATGTCTCTGTAAAATTCATTGGTCCTCAAAAGTAAGTGTGCACTCCTCTAAAACACTTGACATATAAAGAGTTTGTTTCTTTCAGTCTCTGAAGTTGCCCTTTGTTATTTTTTTCCTCGGCATTGTAACCTTTCCACTACTCTTTGGTTTAGATGCTCACATGATACCTGGCTCTGGACACCTTGACAAATATCTCCTTGGTTTGGCTCCAGGTTCGACTGAAGAGATGGTCTGAAATTAAGAGAAATAAAAAGATAAATTCTGATTACACCGAATCTGTATGGCTGCATTCTATACGTTACTGACCCACTCAACCATCTGAGTATTTGCTTGTGCTTTCTCCCTGTTGTCATAGTTTGTAGAAACTTTTAAAAAGAAAAAGAAGAAAAAACATAATCTTCACCACGGAGAATTCACATTCTTCATCCCTGACAGATTATTAACTCTTTGTGGCTATAATACTCCCAATCTATCAGTAACTTGGCCACATCTCAGATTTTGTGCTTCAATATTTGTGACTCCTGCTTGACATGTGTTTATTGGAGAATCCTGTTTTTTTTAAATTTTTCTATGCATTGCTCATTCAATACCCTTTCATTTGATATGCAATGTACAAGGCTTATCCACATATTTCATGATCAAAACCCCTTACTAGGAAAATTTTGCCATAAATCAACCACCTTTGATCTCCAAAATCTTCACATAAGAAAAGAGTTAAAATATAGAATTGCATACTGCTGTAGTTTTACATGAGAGAATAACTTTAGAGTACAATCTTTCTACGGCAAACCAATGTTCAGTCAGCATAACTATCTCACAGAGGAACGTGGGCATTTAGGTTTGTCATTTTGTTTCAAAGCTTCTTCGGGTCTTAGAGGGTTAATGGAGTTAGCGGATTAGAAATGTCAGCCAAAATTAAACGCCAGCTGATTCATTTTGCCAGGGGTAGACAAACATAAGTAGGAAAGTTCACTGTAGTCCCACTGGGCTTATTTGAAGCAAAGAGGTACAGCTCACTAAGCTTTGTGCACGTCCCTTACTGTTTGCTTTGCCAAAGTGATGATAGGAAGAAGTGATGAGACCATGGCAAGAGCCTCACTGAAATGCCAAATTTGATGATTCAGTGAGGAATGTAAGGAGGTGAACAAGCAAAAAAAAAGAAAAGAAAAAAAAAGGGGAAGGGGGGGGGGGGGGTGGAAGGAGGGGTGGCAGGGAGAAAAGACAAGAAAAAACTCATTAGGTCTGAAATAGATAGATAGATAGATAGATAGATAGATAAATAGACAGATAGATAGATAGATAGACAGAAAGACAGACAGATAGATAGATGGATAGATAGATAGATAGATAGATAGATAGATAGATAGACAGATAGATAGAAAGACAGATATATAGATAGATAGATAGACAGATAGATAGGATAGATAGACAGATAGACAGACAGACAGACAGACAGATAGATAGACAGACCGACAGACAGACCGATTGAGAGATAAACAG